>JAQPPZ010004015.1:0-87974 GCA_028583015.1 Wollemia nobilis
CCCACTCCACAATTAACCACCTCAAGAGGAGGTGGGGGGGGGCTAAGCTAAGAGACTCATTCTTATCCCTAAACCCCAAAGGTGATCCTTTGCCATTGATGTCAAAGGAGGAGAGATTTGAGTTAGGGGGAGAGCATTCAATCAGGGGGAGCATAATAGAAAAAGGTAAAGGAAATGGTAAAATGTAATTGGGTTGTCATCAATTACAAATGAGGATATTTTTGGAAATATGAGAAGGTTTTGTTGTCATTGATGTCAAGAAGTCACGATCAGTAAGCATCAATTTTAGTGAGCAACATCAGTTTCAAGTTTTGTAATCAAGTGCAAAAGAAATATTGCTTTCGGGTGGTCAGATGAGGTCTAAAGTGCAAAAGGAATGTCCAATTAAAATAATATTATAATATTAAAATGTCTAAGGTCAAGACCTAGAGATTTAAATTAATTATAATAATTTCATTATAAATTAATTTGTAATTTAATTTTATTAACTCTAAGAGTTATTAAGTTAATTATAAATTAATTATAATTCAATTATTAATTAATTTATGATTTAATTTAACAAACCTTAAAGGTTAGTGTTATGAGGTCACAAAGGTTTAATTAATTAAAAATTAATCAAATTATTCGAACGTCAACGTCTTTAGCACATGGCACATTGCATATAAGAAAGGGAAAACTTTATACAAAATACCATCCATGCGATCAATTTGATTTATGCAAAAATCATGTGCAAGGCTAAGAAGAATAATCACATGTGTTAAAAACATTTAAGAGGCAATGAAGAAGATAAGGAAGTGGGGAGCCCACTTCACATTGCAAGGTGCTGGGTAGCATGACTGGTAGCCGCTATGCTAAGACATTGGTTGGCGCAAGGATGAGGGGTCAAATCCCATTGTTTGTGTTTTTGCTGAGCAGAAGAAGTTTTCATTGAATTTTGTGTGGTCAATGAAGGACAAAGGAAATGCACTTGAATTTCACTTTGTGTGAAGGCATGTAGCCCACATGGTGGGTGCGTGCTTTGCAAAGGTACTCGGTAGGAAGGGGTTGCATGTTAAAAATCCACCGAGGCCCTTTTGGTGGACTATATAAGGTATGCGCTCATAATTGCAAGGTTCCAAAAATTGTGAAATTTGTTTTTTTGAATTTCTTAAAGGTTATATAAAGTGGAAATTGCATATTATAAGGTTTTTGTGAGTTATACAAAGGGGAGATTAAAGGGTATGCATAGTATTATTTTTTATGTTGATTTTTGAGTGCTTAGATTTTATAAGAGGAGTAATAAGGTGTGCCAAGGGAATTTTATTAAAAAAAAGTTTATAAAAAATGTATTGAAAGGAGAAATAAGGTATGGTTAGGTTTTGATATTTTGACTTGGTGAAATATTGTTTGTGAGAAAATATTAAGGATGAATATTTGCTATCTCCCTAGTATTGGAAAAAAGAGTGGTTATGATTGAGATAGGTATTTGAGATCAAATCATCTTCAAATAAGAGTTAAGGACACATTATCCTTGAGAGTGATTGTTGGATGTTATGAATGCTAAGTTGGAGTGAAAAGGTTCTTTTTTGATAAGCATTGTTGATTAAGATTTTATATGCATGATTAGTGAATGCTTGAGTGAGAACTTGTGGACTATATTGAACTAGATTTATTCAAATATCATTATTATCATTGTTATGTGAATGTGGGAAAAATATTTAGTTGATTTTGAGTTCCATTGTGAGAGTTGTTGAGAGCATTGGATGAAACATTGGCTTAGGGTTTTGCAAGCAAGTTGGTTTCATTGATTGAGTTGATTGAACTATAGTGATTGAAAGTGTTGGAGTGATAGTTCAAGTTATGTAAAAAAATTATTCTATATGCTAAATTGATTTGAGAAAGATATTGAAAGTGATTGAGTGTTTGAGAGTGTGAAATATATTGAGTCTCTAACCATTCTCTATATGTTTATGAGATTTGGAAGAGAAGTTGAAAGTGATTGAGTAAGTGTGAGTGTGAAACATATTGAGTCTCCAACCATTCTCTATATGTTTATGAAGTTGAAAAAAAGGTTTGAAATTGATTTATTATTATTGTTAGTGAGTAACATATTGAGTCTCTAACCATTATCTATATGTTACTATGAATTATGTGTGAAAATTGTTTATGCAAGTGAAAGAGGTTTTCTATGATAGATTGAGTTGAGTTGAGTAAGAAAGTTTGCAATTGTTTTGAAAAACTTTTTTGAAAGCTAGTGGCTGGTTTGAGTAAGTCCTAGAGTGGATTTGAGGATAAAGTGAAGCAAGCTTTTGTAAAAGCTTTTTGGCAGATTTGAGTAAGTCCTAGAGTGGACTTAAGGATAGAGGTAAGGCAAGTCTTGGTGAAAAATTGTTGGATAGATTTGTGTGAGCTTTTATGGAAGCTTACAATCGCATATTGGAAAAGTTCTAGTGAGGACTTGTTGAGAATATTGGACAAGTTCTAGTGAGGACTTGTTGAGTAGATTGAACAAGTTCTAGTGAGGACTTGTTGAGCAGATTGGACAAGTTCTAGTGAGGACTTGTTGAGTAGATTTGAGGTAAGTCTTAGATAATACTTGAGAGGATATTGGACAAGTTCTTGAGAGGACTTGTGGATAGATATGACACAAGTATTTGTGAAGACTTGAGACTTGAGTTGATTGATTAATTTGTTCAAACCTTGAGTTAAGGTTTGGGGTAAATCTAGTAGAGGTGATTTATGATTGATCAAGATTTGTGGTAAAGCTTGAAGACAGATTAAGGATAGAGTTTGGTGCAAATTGAGGATAGCTTTGTACCAGACTAGAGATAAATATTGAGCAAGTTTTATGCTAGACCAAAGTACTAAGTTTAGTATAAAATAAGATAGAGATCGAGCAAATTTGTGCTAGACCAAAGGACTATGTTTAGTGTAGATTTGAGACAAATTGAGCAGATATTTGGAGATGAAAAACCAGAGGGTAGTAGTCTCTAGTGGATAGATATACATTAGCCAGGGCAGAGAGGATAGAGTTCTTCAGTGGAGAGAGATAAACAACCCAGAGCAGTGGAGGCAATTGTCTTCTAGAGCTTCACTAGCCAAACTAGAAGGAGAAGGAGTTCTCCTATGGATAGAGATCCATGAACCAACTAGGGAGATTGGTGTCTCCTATGGGTTGGTGCCCATAAACTATATTAGGCGATTGGTGTCTCCTTTGGATAGAAGTCCATAAACATTGTAATAGGAAATGTTTCCCAAGAAATTTGTTGAGAAAATTTTAGTTTAAGATTTTTTCATGGAGTAGCCCACATTGGGTGAACCACATTAAATTGGTGCCTCTATTGTGTGTGGTGATTTGTGTATTGCTTTGATTAATATTTTTGATATTACCATTGATATATTGCATGATATTGTTTGAGAAAGAAAATTAAAAAGTGGTCTTATATTGTTTACTCCCCCTCTTAGTATAAGCTTGTGTTCTTCATAAGAGAGGGGTTTGATGAAAGGGGTATGAAATGAGGGGTATGAATAAAGGGGAATGAATTAAGGGGTATGAAGTGAGGGGTATGAAGTTAAGGGTATGAGACCTTAATTGATTAAAGAAGTGATTTTTTTTTAAATTTTAAGTGTGTTTAATTGTAAACTTTTTTAAGGTAAATAAATGAAAAAACAAATCACAACAGTACACTGGTATACGAAAGGAGAGAAACTTAGCACTAACAAAATTTATCAAAAAATAAATTTTAACATAATGGCATACACAAAAAAACTTTACAAGCACAATTGCAAAAACTTGAAATGCTTCATAAATGCATTTCGCACCTATGTGCTCATTAGTATGATTGATGAATTTTTTACAACCACACTTGTGTGTATAATTAAATTTGCACAAAACCCCAAAATTAAAATTGCAAAAATAATTAAAAATAATAATTTTGCATGGGCTGCCATATTTTAAACAAAGTTTTTGACTACATCAACAGATAGCATAAAGTTGCACCAACAACTAGCATTATTTTTCCTAAACGTGATGAAAACTAAAAGATTTTATTTTTGCAAAGTAATTCCCTCAAACACTTGTTATTTTACCAACATATAATTCCTTTGCCAAAATGTGATAATTCTTGATCTATAGCACAAGCATCAAACAAAGGATTAAGAACCATTTCTTTGATATGTAATTTTTTTGTGAACTCACAGTTGACTAGCTTCAACACAATGGGGGTGCTACATGTTGGAAATTTGAGTTATTTTGTGTTGTCATTGATGTTAGATGGATCACATTGAGTTTTGGTGGCAAAAGCACTTCATAAATAATCATTTATGATATTTTGGAGAGCAAGGATATATACAGGGTTTTGTGGCACAAGAGGCATAGAATATTTAATTTTTTAAATATTATATTAATGGTTTTTAATAAAACCAATGGTAAAAGTTTTTATTAAAACCAACGACAAGGGTTTTTATTAAAACCGACAAAAAGGTTTTTTATTAAAACCAACGAAAAAGGTTTTCCATTAAAACCACTATGTTAATACTTCTCCAAATTATTATGGATGAAAAGGTTTTCCAATAAAACCTAGGTGCAAACAGTTTCATGACGAAATTCAAAAGAATGAAGGAGATATCCCAATTCAAAGTTAAAAGGTGAATTATTAAATTTTTATTTAATAATTCTACGGTTTAAGGTTGTATTATATTATCCATCGATATGCAAAGGTTAGGGAGATAAATAAATATTCGTCGACGTCATTCAAAGGCATGGAGGTGCATATAAATAAAAAGTAAAAACCTTTGTTTATTGAAGACTTGACATAGCGCATGAGAGAGAGTCATCGAAAGGGGAGAAACAAAGAAAGAAGGATAAATAACTTTCGATTTGAGATCAATGTCAAGTAAATAGCATGGGAAAGTGACATCATGCATGAGCCTATAGCACAGTTGGTAGCGCATAAACTTTGCACAAGGTAGGTTCGTTGTTCGAATCCCGCTAGGGGCAAAGTGTTTTGCTAAGGAAGGCAACTTAAGTTTTTCAGATTTGAGCGTAGGTGAAGTTGGGTGTTTGGGATTAAATCCCAACATGGGTTGATGCCCACGTGGTAAGTGCCTCACAGTGCTAGGTGAGAGGAACAAAGTTCGACTCCCATGAAGGTGTGAAGGTGCATTGATTTTTGGCAAGGCATTAACGATTTTGAAGGTGTGAAGGCGCATTGATTTTTGGCAAAGCATTAATGATTTCGAAGGTGGTGAAGGCGCATTAATTTTGGCAAAGGCATTAATGATTTTGAAGGTTGCAAAGGCTACAAATTTTATAAAAAGGTATTTTTCTCTAGCACATGGTAATATTTGATATTGCCAAAGTTTTGGTGCATTGAAAATCATTTCTATTATAACTAGGGAGTCATAAGGTATTTAGTGAAAATAAATGATTGTTGTATTTTCTTAGGGAGTTATAAGGTGTGAAGTTAAATATTTGTGATTGTTGTATGTGGATTTATAAGGTGTGGAATTAAAAATAAAAGCATAGGTACTTGTTGTATGTGTTAATGAAATTAGGGAGTCATAAGGTTGAAAAGTGTTGAACTTGTTATATGTCCTAGTGCATGATTTAATTATGAAATTAAACTAGGAACTTGAGATCTAATTAATTGCTATCTTGAGTTAGAAGACATGCACATGATTTAGGGTTTGAAGTTGAATATAAATTGCTTGATTATGTGCCTTGGCTATTGAGAGGAAGTGGATGGATTAGAAAATCAATTTTATGGATAAAATTGATGCTTGAGTTCCATGATTGCTTTAGTGGAGTTCATTGAGAGTATTGCCATTATTTAGGAGGTTTTTGCTATTGCTTTGAGGAGATTATTGTTGGTTACTTGTTAAGTCCATTGCCACTATTTGAGACCATTGAGGAGATCATTTGCTAGTCACTTTTGGATACATTTGTCTTTCATTTGAGGAGATCATTGTTGGCTATTTGAGAGCTCTTTGCTTGAGGAAGTTGTGCTTGTTTCTTGAGAGCTTATTGACATTGCATGAGGAAGATATTATTGATAACCTATTGCTATCACTTGTGGAGATTGTCCTTGGTTGGTTGAAGTCCTCATTGTTATTGCTTGGAAAGGTTTCCATTTGAGAGATCATTTGTCATCCATTTGAGAGTACCTTGTTGAGAATTGTTGTCATCCATTTGAGAGTACATTGTTGAGCATTGTTGTCATCCATTTGAGAGATCATTTGTCATACATTGTTGAGATCATTGTGGATCATTGTTGCCATCCATTGAAGAGTACATTGCCATTAATTGTTGATCACATTGTTGAGTATTGTCATCATTCATTTGTTATCCATTATTGAGTTCATCATTGAGCCTTGCCTTCGTTGATTTGTGGTTGATATTTTAGTGCTACTTGAGAGTCATTGGTTGAGCCTTTGGGAAGGCTTTTGGGAAAGAATTTCTGGACATATTTGAGACAAATTTTGTGCATGATTGGTTGAGCCTTTCAGAAGGCTTTTGGGATAGAATTTTTGGATAGATTTGAGACAACTTTTGTGCATGATTTGTTGAGCCTTTGAGAAGGATTTTGGGACAGATTTGTGGACAGATTTGGGACAACATTTGAGCAAGATTATTTGAGCCTTTTGTGAAGGCTTTGAGAACAAATTTGGGATAACATTTGAGCAGGATTGTTTGAGCCTTTTGTGAAGGCTTTGAGAATAGATTTGGGACAACATTTGAGTAGGATTGTTTGAGCCTTTTGTGAAGGCTTTGAGGACAGATTTGGGATAGCATTTGAGTAGGATTGTTTGAGCCTTGTGAGAAGGCATTGAGGTAGATTTGTGAGCAGTGAAAGAGATAGGACAAAAATAGAAAACACATCAACACTAGTTGCCTAGCTGAGCAGATCAGTGGATAGCCTAGCTGAGCAGATCAGTGGATAGCCTAGCTGAGTAGATCAGTGGATAGCCTAGTTGAGCAGATCAATGGATAGCCTAGCTGAGTAGATCAATAGAGATCCTAGCTGAGTAGATCAGTGGATAGCCTAGTTGAGCAGATCAGTGGATAGCCTAGCTAAGCATATTAGTGGAGAGCCTAGTTGAGCAGATCAGTGGAGCCCACCTGAGTAGATCAGGTCAACCTAGCTTTAAGAAGATCAAAGTAATCATTTGTATTGGGATAAGGATCCCTATTTATTTATGAAATATTATAAGGAGAATATCTTGTGGACTACCCCATATTGGGGGAACCATGTTAAACCTTGTGTCTCAATTATGTGTGATGATTTGTGCACTTGCTTACTATTGTTATTTATGTTATTAATGCACACTATTGTATTTGGTTATTGCAATTGAGGACACTAATTGATATTGGTTTGGAAAGAAAGTAAAAAGTGGGCACTATACTATTCACCCCCCCTCTCAGTATAAGCTTGTGTTCTTCACTACGATGTTTGGTTCTTTGTCTGTTATGCAACCTATCCAATATTTTTGTACAATAAGGTAGAACTATGTGAAAAATTAACATTTACAAATAAAGGTAGGAGAAAGGCTACAGGATAACATCTGGCTCTGAGTCTATGGAAGAAGTTATGCTTCATGGCACTGAAACCCTCTAGTTTTTCTTCCCTAGCAAGGATCCTATAGAGTTCATTGAGGATGAATGCTTTCTTCTGATTTCATGGGTGAAAGGGGGTAAAAGAGATATATTGATATACATTCATGGATTTTTGAAACAACCTTGTGGATAATTTTTCTATTGTAGTTAACTTGATAGATTTGTAAATGATAATGTCCAAGATGTTTACCTCAGAGTCTAAAATTGTGGTAGTGATGTTAATGCTTTCATACATGGCTCCATAACAATATAAAAATTGTAGAAGCAGAGACCTTTTGTATAAACACAAATTATCTGCAACATGTGGCATTCTCTCTAGAATTTGATTTTCTAGATGACAGAGGAAAAGACAAGCATAAACAACTACAAAGTTGCTACCCATTGCAGTGCCTCTTCATTGTCTATATAGTTTACCATAAAACTTTAAATAATGCTAATTTAGCACCAAGTCCACCATATTCAAAATGAACTAAATTTTACCTCTAGAAAATTTATCCTTGATAAAAAATTCAATGGCCAAGATACTTGCTGCAATAGGGATACTTGGGTATAAACTTCAACATCAAAAGAAAAAAAGATGCAATCCTGAGGGAAGGTTTTTTCTTGTATGAGACTTAGGATTGAATCAAAATATTCCAAGTGGTTTTTTTGCTCCAACAAAATTGGAAAAAGTTGATGGTGCAACCATTTGGACATAGGTTCCAACAAGTACCCATAGTATGAACAAATTGGCCTACCTACCAAAAGTTATTTATGCACTTTTGGAATCAAATAAAAAGTGTAAGGTTGTGCATATTTAGGAGAGACTTGCAATAAAAAAGACTTTTCTTCTCTAGTTATGATTTTAAAAGAAAATGCACTATTAATTGAAATCCTGAGTGAATTAAAAAGAGTAGCCCATGGAATTGATGTCACCTAATCATAAATTATAGCATCTAATAACTTTCTAAGGCTTTGTAACCAATACTAATCTCTAGAGAGGATGGTGAGGCCTAAATTTGTATCGGTAGGTATTATGACAATGGAGAGATATGTACGAAGGTATCTCAAAGCATGAGAGAGTCTTCTAGAAAGAGGTTGCAGTGATAGCCTTGGAGTGGCTATGAGTTGTTTTTCCAATCGTCTTCTACTAGATTCTAGGATCCTATAAAGGTGTTGGTACTCTTTTGGTGGATTCTAAGCTGGATTTGGAACTCTGAATATTGGAGGTGGTTGATCCATCCAGGAGGTTAGAATTTTACCTTGGGGTGCAAAAAACCATTTGATTATGAGAATACGGGCCATGTCTTCAAATTTTTTATGAATAGAATCCACTATCATTGTAGGAGGTTTGGGGAGAAATTTCAACCCCAAGCCTAGAATTATTTTTCTGCTACACTCAAATTTTTCTTAGAAAAGTTATGTATGACAACATTGGTGATTATGCCATATATCACATACATGTTGCTTCTACAAAAAAATTGTAAGCAATTGTCTGATAGTGTGAATATGACACCCCACTGGTTCAATTTTGATTTGGACCATTTCTTGGTGGTTGGCCATGAAAATGTTGCCAACTTTGCCCTTGCTACTTGCTTGCAAATCTCACATAGTTTTGATTTTGATTTTTTGAACCAGATCTTGGGGTTGAACTTTCATACTCCTGATGCAATTGCTGATATGCATGAGGTGTGGGTATGTGATATTCCCATTTGATTATGCTTTGAGATTGAGGTCGATGTCTGCTCAGAAATCTGTTGTGGTAGTTATTTTTGACCTCCATGATTGTCTTCCATGGGCTTGGGGTGTTCTTGACTATGTACAAGGTTTGTTATTTTTTTGAACCCACTTTTTGAGGTAGAATGACCATTTTTGTTATCGAATCTGTTGCATGGAGAAGAATAGCCAAGAGAGTTTTTAAATCTAACTTTCCTTGAAAGATCCGCTACAACTTTTATCAAAGTTTGTAGTTCTTTATAAAATTGGACACACTATTTCTTTATCAAGGAAGAGAATGAGGTGGAAACCTCCTCCATGACTGTCTTACACATGTTTCTCTGTAGTAGCTCTAGCAACAACAACTTGCTTGGTTGTTTCTTTGTTAACTCAACACTCCAATATGAGGGCTTTATTTTTGCTATTAAAATCTCATTCAATGCACAACTTCCATCCAGATGCTATTTCAGAGTCTTGAACAAAAAATGGTCTAAATAGCTCCACCATATAATCATTGAATTTATTCTCCATTGTCGTGCATTCTTGCTTCAATAAAACATGTAGTTTAACTTGAACTACAATGTAGACTTCTATACAAGACATTTGATGTTGTGCAACTAGGGCTTCAAGATATTTCTCCATATCTTGTTGAATAGAGGTATTTCAATCTTCACTTTTGCCTTTTTTATGCAAAGACTATGTGGAGTGATGCCTTATTTAAAAAAAAATCTAAGTTTATCCACAAAATCCTTAGTTTTTATTGCTTTCAAAAAAGAGGATTTATATCTTCCAAAAATTATTGGCAATTTCTAAGAGATTCTATGACACCTCTGACAACGATGTCAAATGCAAAATATTTCCTGAACTAGTAGCATGAGAACTTCTAGAAGACTCTCTAGATCCTATGGTTGTTCATGGATGTTTGCTCGACAGATCTGGAATCTACACATTATTGTTACAAGTATTGTATTAAACCAATGTAACATGTGAGGCCATTGAAGACTCTTTTAAGGAAAATAAATGAAAAAGTAAATCACAGTAGTACACTGGTATACAAAAGGAGAGAAACTTAGCACTAAAAAAATTTATCAAAAAATAAAATTTAACATTATAGCATACACAAAAAAACTTTACAAGCACGATTGCAAAAATTGAAATGCTTCGTAAACGTGTTTTGCACCTATGTGCTCATCAATATGGTTGATGAAAATTTTTAAAACCACACTTGTGTGTGTAAAGATGATTTTTATCTCACCTAGAGACCAACAGTCATGCCATGTGGTAGAAATCAAGTATGCCTATGGAAGCATGATCTAGGGATATGTTAATAATAAATGACAGTGATAGCCAAGATTTGCTAAAATAGATTCTAAACCTTCTTCTAAGTGTCACGAAGAATAACAAAGTGGGATATATCCAAAATTTGGATAGTGATAGCCACTAGTTATTAATTACAATATTTAAGATTGCACAAAATTTTAAAATTTAAAATTACATAGAATTATAAAAATTAAATATTGCATGGGCGGCTACACATCCTTCTAAGAGTAGAAAATATAATAAAGTGGGATATGTCCAAAATGTGGGTAGTGATAGCCACTTGTTATTTATTACAATAAATAAATTTGCACAAAATACAAAAATTAAAATTGCAAAAATAATTAAAAATAATAATTTTGCATGGGCTGCCATGTTTTAAACAAAGTGTTTGACTGCATCAACAACTAGCATAGAGTTGCACCAATGACTAGCATTATTTTTCTTGAACTTGATGAAAACTAAAAGATTTTAATTTTTTCAAAGTAAGCCCCTCAAAGACTTGCTATTTTCCCAACATATAATTCCTTTGCAAAAATTTGATAATTCTTGATCTCCAACACAAGCATCAAACAAAGGATTAAGAACCATTTCTTTGATACACAATTTTCTAGTGAACTCATAGTTGACTAGCTTCAACACAATGGGGGTGCTACTATGTTTGATTCTTTGTCTGTTATGCAACCTATCCATAATTGTTTACAATAAGGTAGGCTTGTGTACTTTTGCAAATAAAGGTAGGAGAAAGGCTACAAGATAACCTCTAGCTCTGAGTCTATGGAATAAGTTATGCTTCATGGCATTGAAACCCTCTAGTTTTTCTTCCCTGGAAAGGATCTTGTGAAGTTCATTGAGGATGAATGCTTTCTTCTGATGCCATTGGTGAAATGAGGTAAATGGGATGTATTGATATACATTCATGGATTTTTGAAACAACCTTGTGGATAATTTTCCTATTGTAGTTAACTTGGTAGATTTATAAATGATAATGTCCAAGATGTTTACCTCAGAGTCTAAAACTATGGTAGTGATGTTAATATTGTTATACATGGCTCCATAAGAATCTAAAAATTATAGAAGCAAAGACCTATCTCAATGTCACACTCTAAAAGCATCATCAATATACCTTTTGTATAAACATCAATAATCTGCAACATGTGGTATTCTCTCTAGAATTTGATTTTGCAGATAACAGAGGAAAAGATAAGCATAACCAAGTGTAAATTTTCTACCCATTTTAGTGTCTCTTCATTGTCTATAGGTTACCGTGTTTTAAACAAAGTGTTTGACTACATCAACAACTAGCATAGAGTTGCACCAATGACTAGCATTATTTTTCTTGAACATGATGAAAATTAAATGATTTTATTTTTGCAAAGTAAGTCCCTCAAATACTTGTTATTTTCCCAACATATAATTCCTTTGCCAAAATGTGATAATTCTTGATCTACAACACAAAAATCAAACAAAGGATTAAGAACCATTTCTTTGATATGTAATTTTTTGGTGAACTCACAGTTGACTAGCTTCAGCACAATAGGGGTGCTACGATGTCTGGTTCTTTGTCTGTTATGCAACCTATCCATATTTTTTTGTAATAAGATAGGCCTGCATGAAAATTGACTTCTAAAAATAAAGGTAGGAGAAAGGCTATATGATAACCTCTGGATCTAAGTCTATGGAAGAAGTTATGCTTCATGGCACTAAAACCCTCTAGTTTTTCTTCCCTAGCAAGGATCCTGTGAATTTTGCTGAGGATGAATGCTTTATTCTGATGTCGTGGGTGAAAGGAGGTAAACAAGATGTATTGATATACATTCATTGATTTTTGAAACAACCTTGTGGAAAATTTTCCTATTGTAGTTAACTTGGTAGATTTGTAAATGATAATATCCAAGATGTTTACCTCAGAGTCTAAAACTATGGTAGTTATGTTAATGCTATCATACATGGCTCCATAACAATCTAAAAATTGTAGAAATAGAGACTTATATCCATGCCACACTTCGAAATCATCATCAATATACCTTTTGTATAAATATAAATTATTTGCAGGATGCGATAATCTCTTTAGAATTTGATATTCGAGATGATAGAGGAAAAGACAAGCATAAACAACTGTAAAGTTGCTACCCATTGTAGTGCCTCTTCGTTGTCTATAGAGTTTACCATAAAAATTTAAATAATGTTGATTTAGAACCAATTCCACCATCTTCAAAATGAACTGAATTTTACCTGTAGAAAATCTATCCTTGATAAAAAATTTAATGGCCAAGATACCTACTGCAATAGGGATACTTGGGTATAAAATTTCAACATAAAAAAAAAAGATGCAGTATTGAGGGAAGGTTTTTTCTTGTATGAGACTTAAGATTGAATCAAAATCTTCCAAGTGGTTTTTTTGCTCCAACAAACTTGGAAAAAGTCGATGGTGCAACCACTTAGACACAGGTTCCAAAAAGTACCCACAATATGAACAAATTGGCCTATCTATTAAAGGTTTTTTATGCACTTTGGAATCAAATAAAAACTGCAAGGCTATGCAGTTTCAAGAGAGACTTGTAATAAAAAAAAAATTCTTCTCTAGCTATCATTTTAAAATAAATTGCACTATTAATTGAAATTTTGAGTGAATTAAAAAGATTAGCCCATGGAATTGATGTCACCTAATCATAAACTACAACATCCGATGAATGTCTAAGGCTTTTTGATCGGTACCAATCTCTAGAGAGGACGGTGAGGCCTAAATTTTTATCTGCAGGTATTATGACAATGGAGATATCTTCTCATAGGTCTCTCAAAGCATAAGAGAATATTCTAGAAAGAGGTTGTAGTGATACCCTCAGAGTGGCTATGAGTTGTTTTTCCAACCATCTCCTACTAGAGTCCAGGATCCTAGAAAGGGGTTGGTACTCTTATGGTGGATTCCAAGATGGATTTGGAACTCTAAAGACTGGAGGTGGTCGATCCACCCAAGAGTTTGGATTTTTACTTCGAGGTCCAAAAAACCATTTGATTCTAAGAATACAAGCCATGTCTTCAAATTTTCTATGAATAGAATCCATTATCATTGCAGGAGGTCTGGGGAGAAATTTCAATCCCAAGTCTAGAAGTTATTTTTCTGCCACACTCAATTTTTTCTTAGAAAAGTTATGTACGATAACATTGGTGATGATGTCATCTATCACATACATGTTGCTTCTACTAAAAATCTATAAGCAATGGTTTGCTAGTGTGAAGACAACACCCCACTAGTTCAATTTTGGTTTACGTTATTTCTTGGTGTTTGATCATGAAAATGCTGCAAACCCTGCCCTTGCTACCTACTTGCAAATCTCACATAGTTCTGATTTTGATTTTTTGAACCAAATATTGGGCTTGAAATTCCATACTCTCGACATGATTGCTGACATGCATGAGGTGTGGGTTTGTGATCTTACCATTTGACTCTGCTTTGAGAGTGAGGTTGATGTTTGCTCAACGATCTATTGTGCCAGTCATTTTTTGGACTCCATGATTATCTTCCATAGGCTTTTGGTGTTCTTGACTGTGCAATAGGTTCATTATTTTCTTAACCCATTTTTTGAGGCAGAATAACCATTTTTGTTATCATATTTTTTGCATGGAGAAGAACGGCCAAGAGAGTTTTTAAATCTGACTTTCCTTGAAAGATACGCTAAAAATTTTATCAAAATTTGTAGTTCTTTATAAAGTGGGGCACACTCTTTATTTATCAGGGAAGAGACTGAGGTGGAAGCCTCCCCCATGACTGTATCTTCCACATGTTACTATGTAGTAGATCTAGCAATAACAACTTGTTTGGTTGTTTCTTTGTTAACTCAACACTCCAATATGAGGGATTTCTTTTTGCTATTAAAATATCATTCAATGCGCAACTTCCATCCAGATGCTATTTTAGAGTCTTGAACAAAAAGTGGTCGAAATAGCTTTGTCATATGATCATTGATTTTATTCTCCACTTTCATGCATTATTGCTTCAATGAATCATGTAGTTTAACATGAGCTGCAATGTAGAATTATGTACAAGACATTTGATGTTGTGCAGCTAGGGCTTCAAGATATTTCTCCATATCTTGTTGAATAGAGGCATTTTCAATCTTCACTTTTGGCTTTTTTATGTGAAGACTATGTGGAGTGATGCCTTATTTCAAAAAAATTCTAAGTTTCTCCACAAAATCCTCAGTTTTTATTGCTTTCAAAAAAGAGGATTTATATATCTCCCAAAAATTATTGGCAATTTCTAAGATATTTTATGGCACCTCTGGCAACGATGTCAAAAGTGAATTATTTCTTGAACCAGTAGCATGAGAACTTCCAGAAGGCTCTCTAGAGCCAATGGCTATTCGTAGACGTTTGATAGATAGATCTGGAATATGTGCATTATTGTTGCAAGCATCATATTGAACTAGTGTAGCGTGTGAGGCCATTGAAGACTCTTTTAAGATAAATAAATAAAAAAGCAAATCACAATAGTATACTGGTATACAAAAGGAGAAAAACTTAGCACTAAAAAAATTTATCAAAAAATAAATTTTAACATAATAGCATACACAAAAAAACTTTACAAGCACAATTGCAAAAACTTGAAATGCTCCTTAAACATGTTTCACACCTATGTGCTCATCAGTACGGTTGATGAAAATTTTTACAATCACACTTGTGTGTGTAAAAATGATTTTGATCTCAAGTGGAGACCAACGATCATGCCACATGGTAGAAATCAAGTATACCTATGGAAGAGTGATCTAGGGATATGCCAATAATAAATGGCAGTGATAGCCAAAATCTGCTAAAATAGCCACTAAAACTTCTTCTAAGTGTCATGAAGAATAACAAAGTGGAAAATATCTAAAATCTGGACAGTGATAGCCACTAGTTATTAATTACAATAATTAAAATTCCACAAAATTTTAAAATTTAAAATTACATAGAATTCTAAAAATTAAATATTACATTGGCGGCTACACATCCTTCTAAGAATAAAAAATATAACAAAGTGGGATATGTCTAAAAGGTGGACAGTGATAGCCACTTGTTATTTATTACAATAATTAAATTTGCACAAAACCCCAAAATTAAAATTACAAAAATAATTAAAAATAATAATTTTGCATGGGCTACCATGTTTTAAACATAGTGTTTGACTGCATCAATAGATAGCATAGAGTTGCATCAACAAATAGCATTATTTTTATTGAACGTGATAAAAACTAAAAGATTTTATTTTTGCAAAGTAAGTCCATCAAATAATTGTTATTTTTCCAACATATAATTCCTTTGCCAAAATGTGATAATTCTTTATCTGCAACACAAACATCAAACAAAGGATTAAGAACCATTTATTTGATACATAATTTTTTTGTGAACTCATAGTTGACTAGCTTTAGCACAATGAGGGTGCTACAATGTTTGGTTCTCTGTCTATTATGCAACCTATCCATAACTTTTTGTAGTAAGGTAGGCCTGTGTGAAAAAATAACTTCTACAACTAAGGTAGGAGAAAGGCTACAAGATAACCTCTGGCTCTAAGTCTATGGAAGAAGTTATACTTCATGGAACTAAAACCCTCTAGTTTTTCTTCCCTGGCAAGGATCCTACGAAGTTCACTGAGGATGAATGCTTTATTTTGATGTCATGGGTGAAATGAGGTAAATGAGATGTATTGATATACATTCATTGATTTTTAAAACAACCTTGTGGATAATTTTCTTGTTGTAGTTAACTTGGTATATTTGTAAATGATAATGTCCAAGATGGTAGTGATGTTAATGCTATCATACATAGCTCCATAAAAATCTAAAAATTGTAGAAGTAGAGACCTATCTCCATGCCACACTCCAAAAGCATCATCAATATACCTTTTGTATAAACACAAATTATTTGCAACATGTGGTATTCTTTCTAGAATTTGATTTCCAGATGATAGAGGAAAAGATAAGCATAAACAACTACAAATTTTTTGCCCATTACAGTACCTCTTTGTTGTCTATAGAGTTTATCATCAAACTTTAAATAATGTTGATTTAGCACCAAGTCCACCATATTCAAAATGAACCAAATTTTACTTGTGGAAAGTATCCTTGATAAAAACTTCAATGGTCAAGATACCTACTACAATAGGGATACTTGGATATAAAATTTCAACATCAAAAGAAAAAAGGATGTAGTCCTGAGGGAAGGTTTTTCTTGTATGAGACTTAGGATTGAATTAGAATGTTCCAAGTGGTTTTTTTGCTCCAAAAAAATTAGAAAAAGTTGATGGTGCAACCACTTAGACACAAGTTCCAACAAGTACCCACAGTATGAACAAACTGGTCTACCTACCAAAGGTTGTTTATGAACTTTTGGAATCAAATAAAAGTAAAAGGTTGTGCAATTTTAGGAGAGACTTACAATAAAAAAAACTTTTCTTCTCTAGTTATGATTTTAAAAGAAACTGCACTATTAATTGAAAGCTTGAGTGAATTAGAAAGAGTAGCCCATTGAATTGATGTCACCTGATCATAAATTGCAGCATCTGATAACTGTCTAAGGCTTTTTTATTGATACCAATCTCTAGAGAGGACGATGAGGCCTAAATTTTTATCTATAGGTCTTCTGGAAATGGAGAGATTTATCTGTATGAAGTTAGGGGTATGAGACATTAATTGATAAAAGAAATGGATTTTGTAAGTATTTAATTAGTTAAGGGTATGAAGTGAGGGGTATGAAGTTAGGGGTATGAAGAAAGGGGTGTGAAGTGAATTAAGTTAGGGGTATGAATTGAGGGGTATGAGACCTTAATTGATTAAAGAAGTGGTTTTTGTAAGTATTCAAATAGTTAGGGGTATGAAGAAAGGGGTGTGAAGTGAGGGGTATGAAGAAAGGGATATGAGATATTAATTGATTAAATAAGTAGTTTTTATAAGTATTCAATTATTTAGGGGTATGAAGTGAGGGGTATTTAGTGAGGGGTATGAAGAAAGAGGTATGAATAAAGGGGTATGAAGTTATGGGTATGAAGAAATGGGTATGAATTTAGGGGTATGAAGTTAGAGGGTATGAAGAAAGGGGTGTGAATAAATAGATATAAAGTTAGGGGTATGAAGAAAGGGGTGTGAAGTTAGGGGGTATGAAGTGAATAAAGTTAGGGGTATGAAGTGAGGGGTATGAGACATTAATTTATTAAAGAATTGGTTTTTATAAGAATTTAATTAGTTAGGGGTATGAAGAAAGGGGTATGAAGTGAGGGGTATGAAGTGAGGGGTATGAAAAAATAGATATGAGACATTAATTGATTAAATAAGTGGTTTTTCTAAGTATTCAATTACTTAGGGGTATTTAGTGAGGGGTATGAATTTAGGGGTATGAAGAAAGGGGTTTGAAGTTAGGGGTATGAAGTTAGGGGGTATGAATAAAGGGGTATGAATTTAGGGGTATGAAGTTAGGGGAATGAAGAAAGGGGTATGAAGAAATGGGTATGAAGTGAGGGGTATGAAGAAAGGGGTGTCAAGTAACTAGTATGAAGTTAGGATTATGAGACCTTAATTGATTAAAGTGAGGGATATGAAGAGAGGGGTATGCAGAAATGTGTATGGAGTGAGGGGTATGAAGAAAGGGGTATGAATTGAGGAGTATGAAGTTAGGGGTATGAATTTAGGGGTTTGAAGTGAGGGCTATGAAGTTAGGGGTATGATACCTTAATTGATTAAAGAAGTGGTTTTTTTATTTATTTTATTTTTAACTTTAATTTTTTTCCTTAATCAGTTAATGTTGCATACCCCTAACTTCATACCCTTAACTAATTGAATACTTAAAAAACCACTTATCTAATCAATTAATATCTCATAACCCTAACTTTAGAATTTGAGGTTTAGGGTTTAGTTAAAGAAGTAGTTTTTGTAAGGATTCAATTAGTTAGGGGTATGAAGTTATGGATATGAAGTGAAAGGTATGAATAAATGGATTTGAGACATGAATTGATTAAAGAAGTGGTTTCTATAGGTATTTAATTACTTAGGGGTATGAAGTGAGGGGTATTTAGTGAAGGGTATGAATAAAGGGATATGAATTTAGGGGTATAAAGTGAATGAAGATAGAGGTATGAAGTGAAGAATATGAAACATTAATTGATTAAAGAAGTGGTTTTTATAAGTATTTAATTAGATATGGGTATGAAGTTAGGGGTATGAAGTGAGGGGTATGAGGTAACGGGTATGAAGATAGGGGTATGAAGAAAGGGGTATGAAGTGAGGGGTATGAGATATTAATTTTTTAAAGAAGTTATTTTTGTAGGTATTCAATTTGTTAGGGGTGTGAAGAAATGGGTATGAATTGAGGGGTATGAAGAAAGGGGTATGAATTGAGGGGTATGAAGAAAGGGATATGAGACATTAATTGATTAAAGAAGTGGTTTTTATAAGTATTCAATTACTTAGGGGTATGAAGTGAGGGGTATTTAGTGAGGGGTATGAATAAAGGGGTATGAATTTAAGGTTATGAATAAAGGGTATGAAGTTAGGGGTATCAAGAAACATGTATGAAGTGAATGAAGTTAGGGGTATGAGACCTTAATTTATTAAATAAGTTGTTTTTGTAAGTATTCAATTAGTTAGGGGTATGAAGAAATGGATATGAAGTGAGGGGTATGAAGAAAGTGGTACGAAGTGAGGGTGTGAAGAAAAGGATATGAGATGTTAATTAATTAAAGAAGTGGATTTTGTAATTATTCAATTACTTAGGGGTATGAAGTGAGGGGTATTTAGTGAGGGGTATGAAGAAAGGGGTATGATGTTAGGGGG
This sequence comes from Wollemia nobilis, assembly GCA_028583015.1. NCBI lineage: Eukaryota > Viridiplantae > Streptophyta > Pinopsida > Araucariales > Araucariaceae > Wollemia > Wollemia nobilis. Next base: position 19,408 of record JAQPPZ010004015.1, read on the forward strand.
TATGAAGAAAGGGGTATGAAGTGAATGAAGTTAGGGGTATTAAGTGAGGGGTATGAGACCTTAATTAATTAAAGAAGTGGTTTTTGTAAGTATTCAATTAGTTAGGGGTATGAAGAAAGGGGTATGAAGTGAGGAATATGAAGAAAGGGGTATGAAGTGAGGGGTATGAATAAAGGGATATGATACATTAATTGATTAAAGAAGTGGTTTTTGTAAGTATTCATTTACTTAGATGTATGAAGTGAGAGGTATTTAGGGAGGGGTATGAAGAAAGGGGTATGAATAAAGGGGTATGAAGTTAGGGTTATGAATTTAGGGGTATGAAGAAAGGAGGTATGAAGAAAGGGGTATGAAGTTAAAGGTATGAAGTTAGGGATATGAAGAAGGGTGCATGAAGAAAGGGGTATGAAGTGAGAGGTATGAATAAAGGGGTGTGAAGTGAGGGGTATGAAGTTAGGGGTATGAGACCTTAATTTATTAAAGTTAGGGGTATGAAGAAAGGGTTATGAAGTGAGGGGTATGAAGAAAGGGGTATTAATTAAGGGGTATGAAGTTAGGGGTTGTGGGATCCCGAGGAGCACGCACCGATGGTCTGAATTCTTGTAATAATTTATTGTTATACCAAATGGAAATGCAATGAAATATGAAGCAATAATCAAAATGTGTAACACATAATTAAATAACAAAGATAGATATTATTTATATTATTTATTGATATCAGGAATCAGATCTGGTTATAATGTTCATTCCTCTAAGGGATACCAATTTGATACAACAAATTTTATAAGCAAAGAAATAGTGGTGTAAATAAGATCCCCTCACAAGGGGTGGTGCACTTTCGTAGGCTTCCTGATCTTGCACACAAACTTGTATGAGGGATCATCGATACCTCCTTCTCTAGATCTACTCTTGGAGGGATCCTCGCGCTCCGTTGTCCTGACCTGGTCCTAAAACCTATGAATCTACATGCAAGAGAAACAACAAAGCATGATTAAATAGGATGGGCGACCTTCTCATATGAGGCCCTTTTATTAATGAATCAAGTAAATCAGATAACTAAACATGATATGAATGAAAAAATACCATATGCAAATGATATATATGCGTAAAACTAAAAAATATTGAAAGCAATGCAGTGCAAAGACTAGATCTATGCCATGTAAAGAGAAATAACCTACAAATCCAATATATATATGTTAAATGATAAAATGAAATAGATGAAGATTAATTCTAAGAGCAATGGAAACAAATATTTTTGCCTAGCTATGACCATGGACCATTGTCAAAGATAGCAACCTTTGAATCGAAGGTTACCTCAGGTCTCTATGGCCTACATTGTTTGCTCCCTTGCCCTGAATTGATGTTCAAGGGTCACCGATTGTGCCTAAGTGCACTGATTGGCAATGAATAATAATGGATCTGAATAGCAATAACATAGCTTCTTCTTATATGGATAGCACTTCGTTGCTTCTTAAGGTTGCACAAATTCGCTCTCCAATTTGATAGGGCTTGGTTGCATAAACTCTAAAAATTATCTCTCCTTTGCTTTGAAAATTGCACCCTTCATATGGTGCTTGGGATCCAGATCCAGATCTAGATTTGTATTTGAATCTTACATGCAAACTGGTCATCCCAAAAGGAATGCCCAATCACAACTATGCTGGGAGGGCCAGTCAAAAGGAATCCTAGGAAATCCTCGCCAGCTTTCCTCATGCAGACTACCGCTTCTGCCTGAGATTTGGGTTGTCTTAAATAATAGTTTGTGTTTGAAGTCTAGCCACTATCATCTATAGTGGTTAGGGCTAGCCACTATGAGCTTGAGTGGCCAAGATGGCCAACCAATCTATTTTAGAGGGGTTGAGCCTGAATGGGCTAGAACTACCCCATTTGAGTGGTTAAGACCACTGCTTGCTCTTGGAAAGGTCCAAGGTTTATTCATATGGTCTACGAACATGCCCATATGAGTAGTCTCCTAAACATGACGTGTTTTAGGTGTCTACAAATGCCCCTTTTTGGGATGCACTATAGAAAAATATAGCACAGAGCAAAAATATAGACTACCTATGGCTATGTTGTAGGGTGTATGATGATCATTGATCTAATCAACATTGGATGCCCCAGCCATGCAAAAGGGAGCGCATCCTTGAATCATTTCTTCAAACAGGATGGAAGGCTTAAATTTGTAAAAGCTCTTATTAAATCCTCAAAGGCTATTTGGGTAGATGGAACGCTACGAGTGGTCCGAATGGAGGAAAGGTGGAGCTTGTAAAATATCATATTTTCTTTTTGCCCCAGAAAAAGGGTAAGCTTATGATAGTTGTTGGAAATGTTTGATAGGGCGAACGTGATTTGACATGATTGAGTGATCTTTTGTTGACTTTGATTATGATAGTTTGAAAATTTTAACTACCCCTTAAAGTGACGAGTCAATGAGGGAAGGACAAAGAATGAAGCGACAAGTCACTTGACCAATATGAATAATTTGGTTTCTTTTTAGAGTTTTGCTCTTTTGATGGGCAGACCCCCTTTCAAACATGATTTCAAATTTTTATGATAATCGTTCATCCTTATCCCAAGGAGTGATCCGACCACAATTGGCCTTCTTAGGGAATCATGATGATAGTGATTCCATCCAAGTTAGTGTTGAATTACTTTGCTCAATGATTTATTGAGGTGTCATAGAGGAATTGGGATGATTTTACGTTCTCGTGGAGCAGTCTGACCATCTTGGCATTCTTCAGGTTTGACGTGAAACATCTAAATTCCATGATGACTAATTTACCCTAAGTAGCCTTATGGTAATTTACTCATCTTGTCGGCTTGTATGGAGTGCAAATCGCTACAACCATCGAGTATATAGGGTAAATAACTGAATACGAGGCTTACTTAAGATTTTGTTGTTATTTGATTTTTTTTTGTTATTTATGATTTATGGTTGGGAGACATGGTGCTTAAAGAGATGATTTCTATTGTCGATGCCTACAGGATGATGTACTACGTGGTACACCATATTATGCCATTTTTTTCTTTTGACCTTTTCTAATGTTTTTGGATTTCATAGTTTTATGATTTTTTTGTTATTTTGTTCATTATGATGATTTTGGACCACCAAATGTGTTTATTTGCTTGTTTTGGCATTTATCATGGAGAGAAATTTAGAAACTTTTGTATTACCTATTAGCTGCTATCAGGTCTAGTGACCCTAAAATTCCCCTTCATGGTTGTTGTCAAATCCAATGACCAAAAATTTTGGGCTACTGATGCCAACAGTGCTGAGGAAAAAATGAAAAATATAAAAGAAATTTAGGGGTTTGAATTTTCATTTTCCAACTATCAAATTTACACTTTTTTGAGCTTTGAGCTAAGAGTGACCCTTTGTGATATGAAATGCTACTGAATTAACAACATGGTTGAGTAGGGGAAGGCCTTGACCAACGGAGGAGTCAGAGCTTCTTGGGTACTTTACAAAACCCTGATTTTCTTGTTTATTTTGGTAAAAATGAACCACACTAAATAATCGGTAAAAGAACCTCACTAAACTTATTGGTAATGAATCACATTCGCAATTAGGCTTAGTTTAGGATTTGACTAGGTGGGTTCATCCTCATTTTAGATAATTTTAATTTTTTTGGTGTTTTTTGGCCTAGGGCACACGTGGTTTGTGTCACTCGTCGAATGCTGTCGCTCAGAGCAGCTAACCTGGCCCTCGACTGGCCGCTATCACCGGTAGTGACCAGTTCAAATTCCAATGATTGAATTTTTAATCGTTGGAACCTAGCCACTGTCAGCTTCAGTGGCCAATTTGTAGCCATTGTTGATGCAAGCGGCCATAGAACCTTAGGTTTTATTTTTTGATTTTTGAATTTTTGAGCAAATTAATTGATTTTTTTGAAATTTTGAAGTGTTGTTTTGAATTTTTTTGCATAATTAAGTGCATTTAGTTGTTTTTTTACGTAGTCTTAGGCTAGCTTGATTATATTTTACATTGTTTTGTGTGTTTTATTACATATTTTATGTCTTAGGTGCACTTTATTGATGTTTTATTATGCATATAGATTCTTTCTGCTCAGGCTCGGGACCCAAAGTTGTGTGATCTTTTACTCTTCATGGACAACATGGACTGGGGTTGGCTTGATTATTATGGCCTCCAGTACATCACTAGGATTTCGATGATTATGTCGAATCATACATATCTTATGACTCTGATCCATAGGTGGGATTCTAGGACCAACACCTTCCACCTCCACACCGATGAGATGACTATCATGCCGGAGGATGTCTACAGGATATTTAGGATCCCTTTTGATGGAGTCCCTATTGTGTCCTCTATGACTGAGGACAAATAGGTAGTCTTCACATGGGTATTTGGGGGACATGTTGCTATGGACTTTAAGGACACTAGATCTGGTGGAGTTTCTATCATCTGGTGGTACCGAGTGAATGTCTTCTCGAGGAGGCATGTTGTGTTGATGATGGTCATCTGCAACATCTTCCTTCTTGACTGCTCTTGCATGAGGTTCCCATGGAACCTCCTAGCTATGGTATAGGAATTGATTGGTAGTTAACAGTTGATCATATATTCTTGGGGGAGCACCCTATTGGCATAATGCTACAACAAGTTGTACCACATCCATATGCGAGGATGAGCCTGTTAGGTGTGAAGTTTGTATGGCCACTAGACGTTTGACCTGGATGACGTATAGGCCAAACATCTGGACTGGTAAACATCTAGACCAGATGTTTGGGCTACCAGACGTCTGGACTGGAAGATGTCTAGGCCAGACGTCTGGACTGGCAGATGTCTAGGCCAGACGTCTAGGTTGCTAGACATCTAGTCTAGCAGGCATATAGGCTAGACGTCTAGGCTACCAGACATCTAGTCTAGCAGATGTCTAGGCCAGACGTTTGGGTTGGCAGAAATCTAGGCCAGACATCATGCCAAGAAGAAGCCAAAGTAGTAGACGTCTAGGTAGATGTCAGTACGTGAAAGATGAACAGTCTTGGAATGCGAAGGCCAACAGTCTTGGGAGTGAAAATGAATAGTCTTTTGGAGGCTTGCATTGGAAGATGAAACAAATAGTTTTGGAGTCTTCCTCTACTCTATAAAAGGGATGAGATCCCTTGCATTTAAGTTGAGTTGTTGAAAACATCCAAGGACATGAATGTAATATTTGCTGAAATTAATAAGAAAGAGAAGTTGCCATTGCCCCATGGTTTTTCCTGCACATTGCAGGTTTCCACGTAAAATATATGTGTCACTTGTGTTACTATTTTCATGTTCTATATTTTTGTTATTGTGCTTCCTCTTGTAGGTGTGGAATATTAGAGTTTTTCCTAACATCTGGTATCAGAGCTGCAACAATGAAAAAAGGTGTAACCAAGTTTGAGATTGAGAAATTTGATGGCAGGAACTTCGCTCTATGGAAGATGAAGGTGGAGGATTTGCTAGTTCAGAATGACCAAGTGCAAGCCTTGAAAGGGGTCGCGAGTAAATCAAGTAGCATGAAATATGAGGAGTGGGTAACACTTGATAGGAAGGCAATTTCTACAATTCATCTCTACCTAGCGGACTCCATCTTGTTCAATGTAGCTAAAGAAAAGACCACGAAAGCCCTTTGGCAAAAGCTTGAAAAGTTATATGAAATAAAATTAGCAACTAACAAGGTTTTTCTAAAAAAGTAGCTTTATAGCTTGAGGATGAAGGAAAGTTCATCTGTGGTATATCATTTGAATGAGTTTAATACTCTTATCAGTAAACTGGTTTTAGTTAATGTGAATATGGACGATGAAGATAGAGCTATCATCCTACTTTGTTCCCTCCCGGACACTTGGGATCATATGGTGATGACCATCAGTAATTCATCATCAGGAGCTCTCAATTTTGATGATGTGGTAGTTTCTTTGTTGGCAGAAGAGTTGAGGCAAAAAATATCTTTGGAACCCTCAACCAATGAAGCCCTATCTATGAGAGGTCGATCATTCGAGGGAAGTAAACAAGGTAGAAAGCAGTCCAAATCTAATTCTAAAGGACATAAGCAGAAAGGGAAGTCCTGACATTGTGGGAATCCAGGACACTCCAAGAAGGACTGTTGGCAATTAAAGAATGGTGAAAAGAAAAATTAGCCATCATTTGAAGCTAGTGCAATAGATTTAGGAGAGACGACAACATGTGAAGCCTTATGTATCAATAATAGTAGATCAATTTTATATACTTGGGTTTTGGACTCAGGTGCATCCTTCCACATGTCTCCCCATAGAGACTGGTTTGACAAATATCAGCCATACTATGGTGGAAAGGTATATTTGGGTGATGATCATCCTTTAGAAATTATGGGAAGAGGTGATATAATGATCATGTTGGACGATGGTAGAGAAAGGATGCTATGTGATGTGTGACATGTGCCCGATTTGAGGAAGAATTTACTATCAATCAAAATGATGGATAAGCTAGGGTATTCTATCACCTTCTATAAAAACTACTACAATATTACCAAAGGAGCTCTTGTAGTAGCAAAGGGAGAATCTTATGGGACCTTATACCATTTATGCAATGATACGGTGATAAACCATGCAACAACAACAACTTTTATTCAGGATGCAGTAATGCTATGGCATCAATGCCTAGGCCATATGAGTGAAAAAGACCTAAAAATTCTACATGATAGAGGTATGCTTTCTGGGATTAAGTCTTGCAATTTAGACTTATGTGAGCACTGTATTTTTGGTAAACAAAAGAGGGTTCAGTTTACTGCAAGTCCTGGTAAGAGTTCTGATTTTCTGCAACTTATACATTCAAATATATTTGGACCAGTCCCCACTCAGTCCTTGAATGGAACCATCTATTTTTTGACTTTTATAGATGATTATTCTAGGAGAGTGTGGGTGTATTTTCTAAAGAAGAAGTCGAAAGCTTTGTAGAAATTTAAAGAGTACAAAGCACGGGTAGAGAAGAGTTTGGGCAAGTCAATTTTGTATCTCAGGTCAGATAATGGGGGTGAATATTGCTCCAAGGAATTTGATAAATTTTGTATGCAGGAAGGGATTAAGCACTAGAAGACTATACCATACACTCCATAGAAAAATGGTGTGGTTGAGTGGATGAATCGCACAATCATGGAATATGCAAGACGCATGCTTAGCGCAACCATGTTGGAGAAAAAGTTTCGGGTGAAGGCTATTAATACAAATGTTTATCTTATTAACAAGGTCACCTATAACTACATTGGATGGACAGATTCCAGAGGAGGTTTGGTGTTGTAATCTATTTGATTACTCTTATTTGTGCACTTTTGGATATGACGTGTTTGCCCATGTACCCAAAGAAAAAAGGTCCAAGCTTGACCCGAAGTCAAGCAAATGTGTTTTTCTTGACTATGGAGATATAGTGAAGGGGTATAGACTATGGGATCCTACTGCCCACAAGGTAATTATTATCCAAGATGTAATTTTTGATGAAAAATCCATGCAAAGGAAGGAGGTACAACAAAATCCTAATGTTGTACTTGTTGAAGTAGAATTGAGTGAAGATGAACATGATAAATTTTTTGATCAACATGTATAACAACAAGTAGAATAGGAAGTAGAGCAGCCACAATGGTCACAAGACCAAGAGCCAGAATCAACAGAGCATTGGGTTAGAAGATCTACACGTCCATAAAAGTGTTTGAAAATGTATTCTCATGTGTATCATTCATCTTTTGCTTTGTTAACTGATGATGGTGAACCTAGTTCATTTTAGGAAGCTAGAGAGTCTGAGAATGTAGCAAAGTGGAGGAAATCCATGGAGGAGGAAATCAAGGCACTTCAAAAGAATAAAACTTGGGAACTTGTGGATCTCCCACCTGGAAGAAATATTGTTGGAAACAAGTGGATGTACAAAGTTATTGAGAATAGCAATGGGTTGTTGGAACACTATAAAGCTCACTTGGTGGCAAAGGGCTATGTGTAGAAGTCAGGTGTTGACTTTAATGAAATTTTCTCTCCAATTGTGAATATGACTACTATCAGAGTTCTACTTGCACTTGTAGCTACACAGGATTTGGAAATGGAGCATCTTGATGTAAATACTGCTTTCTTGCATGGTGATCTCGAGGAAGAGATATATATGGATCAACCTGAGGGCTATGAAGAAAGAGGCAAAGAGCATTTGGTTTTCAGACTGAAGAAATTATTTTATGGGTTGAAACAGGTGCCAAGGATGTGCTACAAGAAATTTGACACCTTCATGAAGAGCCAAGGTTTTAGTAGGAGTGAATCTGACCATTGTGCATACTACAAGAGGTTTGACGATGGTAATTTTATTATTTTGCTATTGTATGTTGATGATATGTTGGTTGCAGGCCCCAACATGAAGAAAATCATTGATCTTAAGGCTTAGTTGGCTAGGACATTTGAAATGAAGGATTTAGGAGCACCAAACCAAATTTTAGGGATGAAGATACACAGGGAAAGAAAAGGAAGAAAGATCTGGTTAAGTCAAAAGTCATATGTGGAAAAGATTCTGCAACGCTTCAATATGCAGAATGCTAAACCAGTTAGTACCCCACTTCTTCCACACTTAAATTTGTCTTCCAACCAGTGTCCTAGAATGGAAGTAGAGAAGACAAGCATGTCTCATGTACCATATTCATCAACAGTAGGAAGCCTCATGTATGCCATGGTGAGCACCAAATCGGATATTACCCAAGCAGTGGGAGTAGTTAGCCGGTACATGGCAAATCTTGGTAAGGAGCATTGGAATGCGGTGAAGTGGATATTCAGATATTTAAGAGCCACTTCATATGTTGCCATTTACTTTGGATTGACATATTTGCAAGTTATAGGTTTTGTGGATTTTGATTATGGTGGAGATAGAGATGGGAGAAAATCCACTACAAGATATACCTTCACCCTTGCTGGAGGAGCGGTGAGTTGGGCTTCTAAGTTGTAGTCTGTTGTGGCCTTATCAACCACTAAAGTAGAATACATTACAACAACTCATGCCAAAAAAGAGGTAATTTGGCTAGAATGATTATTGGGTGACTTCAAGGTAATACAGGAGAAAATTACAATGCATTGTGATAGCCAGAGTGTTATTCAATTAGTGAATAATCCAACATTCCATGATCGCACGAAACACATTGATGTCAAGTACCCTTTTATCAAAAATGTGGTGGAATAAGGTAGGATCTTGTTGCAAAAAATTGACACTAAAGTGAATCCTATAGATATGCTTACAAATATGGTCAAGGTAGAGAAGTTTGAATGGTGCAGAACTTCTATGGGCTTGCTAAAAAAGTAACAAGGGCAACATTGGGAAATTGGCACTGGATGAAAATATTTTGGCAGAAGAGTTCTTGAATACTGACTTCAAGTGGGAGAATGTTAGGTGTGAATTTTGTATGGCCACTAAACATTTGACCTGGCTGACATCTAGGCCAGACGTCTAGAATGGAAGATGTCTGGGCTGCCAGACATCTGGACTGGCAAATGTCTAGGCCAGATATCTAGGCTGCCAGATGTTTGGACTGGCAGACATCTAGGCTAGACTTCTAGGCTACCAGACGTCTATATTGGTAGACGTCTGGGCCAGACATCTAGGCTGCTAGACATCTGGTCTGGCAGACATCTAGGCCAAACATCTAGGTTGCCAAACGTCTAGTCTGGTAGATGTCTAGGCCAGACATCTGGGTTGGTAGACATCTAGGCCAGACATCATGCCAAGAATATGCTAAAGTAGTAGACACCTAGGTAGACATCAGTACATGGAAGACCAATAGTCTTGGGAGCAAAAACAAACAATCTTTTGGAGGCTTGCATTAGAAGATGAAACAAATAGTTTTGGAGTCTTCCTTTGCTCTATAAAAGGGATGAGATCCCTTGCATTTAAGTTGAGTTGTTGAAAACATCCAAGGACGTGAATGTAATATTTTCTGAAATTAATAAGAAAGAGAAGTTGCCATTGCCCCGTGGTTTTTCCTACACATTGCAGGTTTCCATGTAAAATCTCTGTGTCACTTGTGTTACTATTTTTGTGTTATATATTTTTGTTATTGTGCTTCCTCTTGCAGGTGTGGAATCTTGGAGTTTTTCCTAATAGAGCCAACATTACCTACAACCTACTCCTACATATCTGGGGGTGGGAGCACATCATAGTGGACCAACCAGTAGGGATCCCCTTAGAGATTACAAATATTGCTAACACTGCATAGTGTTATAGATCCAAATGGGCTTGAGAGCACGAGGAGCATAAGAGTTGTTCACATGCAGGGGAGTTTTCCCACTATATTACCACCTTGACTGAGCTATGGGACCACAAAATTATTTTGTGTCCTTACCATGATTGCCCTATCTAGGAGGAGGTATATATATTCACAACACGAACTCAGCATGACCGTTGGATCATTGGATGCAAGGGCAGCATCAGGGAGTTTTTCTTCTATTCTAGGATCCTCAAATAGTATGGTATTTAGCACAATGTGCCCCTCCTGCTAGTTCTATACAGACATATTACTATGGAGAGGGATATTTTGCCACCCCAGGTTACTACCTTATCAGATGATGATGATCCTCCAATAGTGGATGTTGGTATTGCATATGGCAGGGTGAAAAATGACTATACCTAGTGGTGGGTCACCTAGTTATGGCAAGGTGATGACAGGCTGGGTTGCGATGATGATGGAGGTGATGCGAGTGCTGATACTAATGGGAATTGAGTGTGGGCTAAGATTGCAGGCTGGGGAAAATTTGTAGAGTAGGTGGTGGATGAGGATTAGGAAACTCTTGAGGAGGAGGAGGAGTTGGCTCCCGAGGAGGTGGATTCTCCTCTCCGAGCATAGCTACATCAGGGAAGAGGTTGAGTTATGGGAAACCAAGATATAGGTGTAGCAGCAGGATTCTACCATTGCCCATCTCCAAGAATATATTGCTTAGGTTACTACTAAGAAGGATGCTACCTGAACATAGGTTATGGTCACTACACCTACAGTGCAGGGCTCTACAGGGGCAGATTCAGGGGTAGAGGTTAGGTGCCTACGGGGACTCTTGGATGATTGTGATGCATAGATTACTGGTGATGCCACATACATCACCTCTCTTCAAATATATATTAGGATGTTAGGCATCACACCTCGAGAGAGGCCCACATCATGATGGTCACAATGCAACATGCAGTTGACTTCAGGGTAGTCTTCCATTCATCCTAGTCAGAGGACCTAGACTCACATAGATAGGCCTACAAGAGTTAGCTCGCACCACTCACCTAGGGACCTAGCCACAGGTGGATGTGATACAGGGGGTGCAGGACCAGCTTGATCATTGTGTATTTGGATTTATTTTTAAGTGTAAGATCATGTGACCTACACAGTTGTAGCCTGTGGGCAATTTTGTACCCTTATGTACTTATTGAACACATAGTTATATATATGAATTCATTTGATTTATGAATCATTATGTGTATGTTATGTTTATGTTTTTGGGTTTATGTGATGCAATTATAATCCTATGCTATGTGATGTATTGATGACATGTGATTAGCTAGATGATGGATGTGTACTTAGATGCTATGATATAGATGATTAGATGGATTATGATATATGCATATATGGATGCAATGCTTTATATGATTTGATTATTGCTATATGATGTGATGTATTGATGGCATGATGTGATGCATATGATTTACATGATGTGACCTTATATGTAGATGTATGATTCATGATTTATGCACTTATGGATGTATTAGCTTACATGATTAGATTATTGCTATATGATGGATGTATATGGATGCAATGTTATTGTTAATGCATGTTTAATTTTATTTAATTGTATTTATTAATTTGTGTTATTATGATGTGATGAATGCAATGTATATCATGTGTTGTGATGATGATCTAATGTGAATGAACCTGTATGCTTTAATCACTTAAACATATGGTATGGTATGATGTGAGTTTTAATAATCTAATGGATGGCACCACAGAATGTATACAAACCATGAATAAATGATAATACTTATAATAAGAATTAATAATTTAAACATCCTTATGTGAGATGATATGATGTAATATGTATGTATTTTCTCTATGAGTTTCTGTAGATTAAAATATGTGCATAAAATAGTCAGTGGTCATCTAAGCATCATTGCTGATATTTATCTAGTATCTATTCTATTCCATGAACACCTTTTAATCAATAGGCCCTTATAAAGAAAATTAATGGTGTGATGGATGATGTGATTTTTTGTTATGTAGGTATCTTTGAGGTTTTCCATGAGACTCAAACACCCTAGTTATCCTATCAAAAGTTGTATACTGACCATACAATACTCCTAAAACATATGGCTTTTGTCATAAAGACCTAGATATTCATTATCCCTATGTGTGCATATGAATATATTAGATTAATCATAAGCATACCCCGATGCCATGTGGGATTCATTCAACCCATTGTTGTATTGGGGATCCTCAAATGTTCATCATGATTCTATGTTGGACTTAGTTGTATTAAACGATTAGGCAATATTGGGTTACCAAAAGCTATCTCATCCTAATGCAAATATTGGTTTACACATGAGCAAGATACTAACGTAACAAACATATCATCATGCGTAAGGATGCCACCATTGCCAAGTTGGCTTGATGTCACCAAACCTATAATGAGGATCACCTTCCAGCTTGTCCAATACTGAGAATTATAAGGATTCAAGTTTCGTTCCCTTATTTTCTTCACATTTATTTGGGATACTTTCTCATGTTTAGTGATGATAATAATTATTTATTTTTGTTAATTTTTGATTGATTTTGTTTTGAGCAAGGGATTTGGGTAGTGATGATAATCACTGTTTATTTTTCTTTTGACTTTTTGCTTTATTTCAGGATTTTTGCTTGTTTTGATAAAAGCAAGAGATTTTTCAGGTAGGACAAAACTTGTCCTTTTTCCAATTATCAACATTCTTGAACCGATCGCACAAGGGGATAAGAAAGGAAGATCCCATTCGCTTAAGGAAAATTAGACCACTTCATAAGCTTCATATTTCTCTTTTACCAACTAGGATTTTAGTGTGTTGATTAGTGATAGGATTTTGAATATGCAAGACACTATTAGAACTAGACCTCATCCTCTGCTAATCAAGACATCTTTCTACAAAGTCTTTTGATAACACCACTAGGTATGGTTGAGTGACTAAAAAACCTTAGTATATTCCTTATAGAAACTATAAGGGTTTGTTTTGAAAAACATAGTTACACGCATGAATATAGACTTAAGGATGCATTATTAGGATACAAACCGTGGTGTCATTTGTAAGATTGCAAACTCAATCTATCCTAATGCAAGTGTAATGGATGGAGGTGCCTATATGGAATGCAACTCTATGGATGCACATATGAAATGCAAATGTTTTTGAGTCTTATTGATTATTGATTTTTGAATTTTTTTTTTTATTATTTTTTGGAGTTTTGATTATTTCATATGTTTTCGTATTTTCTTAATTTTAAATTATTTTTGTGCTTTTTATATATTTTTTACCAAAGGGATTAATGTGCCTTCGGGGCTTTTTGTAGGTTGACCAAGCAGCTTGGAGATGCCTTTGGAGCTTTTGTGAGGTGACCAAGTGGCTTAGAAATGCCCTTGGAGCTTTTTGTGAGTGTGACCAAGTGGCTTGGAGATACCCTTGGAGCTTTTTGTGAGTGTGACCAAGCGGCTTGGAGATACCCTTGGAGCTTTTTGTGAGTGTGACCAAGCGGCTTGGAGGTACCCTTGGAGATTTTTGTGAGTGTGACCAAGTGGCTTGGAGATACCCTTGGAGATTTTTGTGAGTGTGACCAAATGGCTTGGAGGTACCCTTGGAGCTTTTTGTATTTTTGATTTTAATGTTTTATGATTTGTTTTAATTTTTTATGTTTTATATTTTTTTTGTAATTTCGATATATTTGAATGTTTTTGAGTTTTATGTATTTTATAGGGGTAAGGCACAATACCTTAGGTACCCCTAGTGTGCATGTTACCAACTATAATTTATTTAGCCTATTTAGGAAGAGTAACATACATAAACTCTCCTACTTGGGGTATTGATATTTTTAGGGCACCCTTGACTTTGTGGGTTGAAATGAGTGTATTGTCTGTGCGAAGCTCGCCTCTTTCTACTAGGTCTTGGTTCACCTTTTGGTATGACTTATAGCTATGAATATCATCCCCCTGTATACTATGGTACACACACAAGAAATCCTCATAAATGAAACCTTTCTTGGGCTCTCTTTGTCTAAATTTGGGCAACACAAATGCATTATTTGTGTACAACTTTCGAAACAAAGTTGTAGTGGTCATCCCAAAAGTGACCACTCAATGAGCTGGCTTGCTAGGCCTAGGACGCTGCAACTGAACTTGGGGCCTTAACTGAGATGATGCAGTCTCTATATTAACATGCTAAGATATTGTAGATGAAACCCCTATGGGGAAGACCTCACTATCTATGAGATCTTGAACCACACTCCTAAATTTATGGCAATCATGAATGCTATGGCCTTGCACTCGGTGGTAGAGGTAGTAATGGTCCTCTCTGTAGCCCTTGGATTTGGATCTATTTGGGCCTAGAGGCTTGATTTATGGTAAGGTAATAACCTTAGCATCTTGTAACTTATGAAGGATAACTGACATAGGTATTTTCAAAGGCATCCAAATGCATTGCAGGTTTTTTAAGCGTGTTGCATGCATTTGACTACTTTAATGATTAGGTTAGACCTATGGTACATCAACTGATGGCTTAGTGGACCCCCCTTGCTCTTTTTATATGGGGGATGGATTGTGGACTAGCACCATATGTTGGTTGAACATCCTAAGCTACCCCTTATCAAGCATATTATATACCATGGCTCAAAAACCCTGACATGACTGAGTATCATGACCATATCGCCTATGATATAGATAGTATGACTCCTCATCGTACCCTCTAGGTTTTGGGTAGTTTGGATACAAATTTTGCACCTTAGGTAAGATGATAGAATCCATGGCACATAACCATTTAAAAACTAGAATTGTAGGCTCAGGCAGTGGGGGATACTTACCCTACTTTTGAGGCAGTCGAGTTGGAACTTATTTTGGATGAGGCTTTTCCCATGATTGCATATGGGATGGATTAACCTTATATGAGGGTTGCATTTGTGGCTTTTATATTTTTAATTGGTTCATGATATATTGCAATGTCTCACTCTGATCATATGTTAACACTCCATTCTATCTAGGTGATCCAGAATGGCTTGTAATGTAGATAAGGACTTCATGTGTACCTCTAACGATGAGATTGGAACCTCATCGTAGATTGATAGAGGTGAAATATTAGATGTTGAAGACTCATATGGTAATTTTGAATCATCCATTTCCTTCATTTGAGTTTATGTGGATGCTTTATGATGGTCCATTTTGTTAGTGGTATCCACATGCTCATGCTTGCCAACTTGGATGCCCCTGTCTTGAGGTGAGGAAGACCCTTGTCCTTGCTCCTGGGAGCACCATGAAAAATGAGTTTGGAGTGACTAGATTCAATGGTTTCAACCCATTTGCCTTAGAATTTTTGGGTTGATTCCTATCCCATTTCGACTGCCTTAAATTTACTGGTTCATCCCACTTGATGTTGATTATCCCCAAAAATATGTGTGAGGTTTCTTCATAATTGAGTTGTCTTGAATGGGACCCTCTAAATTGGTTCACAATGAGCAACTTTTTGATTGAGGGTTGATCAAGAAATATCATGAGATAGACCTCATCCCGAGTGGGTTGTATTCCTCTAATGGTGTGGAGGGCTTCTTCCATTTCATCCAATCGTTTGACCAGACATCAAAAATAAGGATCGAAATATACCATATCATTGTTGTATTCAAATTCCTCATCACTTATGAAGATACCATTTGCATTTGTTTCAAGCCCCAAGATGTGATGCACCTGTCTTGGCCCTAGGTAGGACCTTTCTGTTGAGCCTTCTGACTCATAGCCACTTTTTATATATGTATCTGCTCTTTATATGTCCAGACCAAGAGAGGTTATGTAAATAGCGAGGCCTATGATAGGCCAAGATGATATCTTTCTCATCCTCATTGGAGACATATTCTATCTCTTCTCGCTCATCATGACTCAGTTCATACTCCCATAGAATGATCCTTGATAGGGTAGCTTCAAGTGAGAATTTTGGATGATAAACGTCAGGTGGGGCTATGTTGACCATGGCCATCTGTCTATTGCTGAAGTAACTTCTATTTGGGGTCTGATAAGGATTCCAATCGATGTATTCCTCTAACCCTAAGCTTATCCTGTCCAAGGATGTTTCTAGAGAATCATCTTGAATTTTGATGTAATAGCCTAACCCAACCCTGTTAGTGGGTAGCTGGTATTGCAGCTGATATGGCTGCCTATGCCCCTGCTCGTATACATTGATACCATAGCCATGCCAATGGCAACGTTCAAAGTATCTTAGAGCATACTCTAGATTTGAGAGATAATGAACATTCATGGTGAATGGTTCATCATCATCTTCTTCAATGTATGAAGATTCTTGGGCATAGTCCTAACAAGCATAGATGAATATGGTCTGGTTAGGGGGGATCCCTAGTGGAACTACCATCCCCACTAGCATTTTTGGGTCCTTCGATCATCCCATATATTGTGTAGACTCAATAATAGGTGTAAAGGTTACGTTCTCCACAAGCTATTCTCCTAGCCCTATTTTGGCCAAGTGTATTGTCACTTGTGGTGTAGATGACCCTACGAATGAAGAAAGCGAGGAAAGTTATGGTACCTCCTCTACTTGATCTTGAGGATATTCCTCCTCCATGGGACTTGGAATATCTACAACTGCTATGGTTGGTAGCTCCTTAAGCTCCTCTTCTTCTACTAGGGGTGCTTTTAACTTCTAAGTGTCTTCTGGTTTAGATGTTGATGGTCTCTCAAAAGTACCAGTTTCTTTGGATGCAGGAGGTGGTGCTAGTGTAGATGGCCCTCCTTGCACTGATTTGCTCTTTTCATATGTCTATGTGGTTGGATATGAAGGCCTTATGTATAGATACATTTATGGAAGAATAAAATATCCTAATAAGTCCACCTAATGCATGTATTAGAATGGCTCATCAGTAGGGACCACATACACTTAACCTTTGTGCATGTACTTAACACATTGGTGTAGGATCAAAGGAATGCACTTCATGTCCCTGATCTAGGGATGCCCTAGAAGAATGTTATATTGCATCACCCCTTCCAATACATGACATATTACGGGGATGGTCTTATGCCCCACCTTGATAGGTAGAACATTTTTTCCTACCGTAGAACTAATGCATCATTGAAATCCCTCAATGTAAAGGTGGTCGAGACAATGTTAGATTTAGGGATCTTGAGGTGCCCTATAGCTTTTATAGTGATGATGTTGATTGATGAGCATGTATCGATCAGGACCTACTTGAAAGGTATGTCATTGATTGATGCAATAATGTGCATAGGTGAGTTTTCTAAGGTAGTAGGGACTACCTTAATTTTGTGATCATAGAATTGGATCACAGGCTCCTGGTACTGTTGCACTTGCCCCATGAAATTAGTGAATGCATTCAGGTTCTAGGGCTAGATCTTGATTGATCTCAAAATCTCCATCAAAGTCTCCCTATGCCTAGGGGACTATTGTATGAGCTCATAAATTGATAACTTGACCAGAGTCATTTGTAGATTTTACTCCAATATACTTTGGATTGTGATAATAGGTCATGCTGGTGGACTTGGGGGATTGTTGTGCACCTGTCTATATTGAGGTGCAACCAGGACATTAATAGGAGTCATTGGAGGCTTTGGTTGGCCATATCACTGGCTTCTAGTTGCCACATTGACAATCTCAACCATTTTGATGCATTTGTGATTAGGTAGCTCGACTCGTACTTGGTTGAATTGGGTACCCTAATCCCTAGGGGCCTCATGATTTGGCAATGGGTTCTTGAATATACCCATATCTCTGTTATCGATAGCGAGTGGGTTGTCAAATTTTAGCTCTCCTTTTTTAATCATATCTTGCACCATGTTTTTGAACCCGATGCAGGTTTTAATATCATGCCCCGATATTCTATGATACAGGCAGTGTTGGTCTTCCCTATATCCCCTTGGTTTAGGATGATTATGGTCCAAAAGTTACACCTCAAGAAGTCTAAGCTCTGAGCCTCACTCAATTAATTAAAAATTGACTACATCAATTTTGATAAGGGTGTGTAGTAGCGAGGTTGATTACGCTCCTTGTTGTGACCTTAGTTGTTCTTTGGGTCATAATTAGCTAGTAGGGGCTGATATTGATAATTCTAGGGTTGCTACCCTATCCCATCCTTTGGTGTAGCTAATACGACTTGATTGACTTAAACAAAATTGTCCTACTTTTATTTGTATTTGTCATTTCAATTATTCTTGTTCCACTCCTTGGTTTTAAGTTTTATGTCTCCCTCATCTACCTTTATGTCTTCAATGAGATTGGCTTGAGCCAAGGCATATTCAAATGAAGCATACTACTGCAGTTGTAATAGGAGAGAGATGTTTTTTGAGTAGCTCTTTGTGAAAATTTAGATGAGCTCTTTAGTGGGGACAGAGAATGATAATTTAACCATGATCTTTCTCCACCTATCCCCATAATCCATCACTGACTCATCATCATACTATTTTAGATTAGGTAGATTAGATAGGTTCACCTTCTTCTTAGTGCTGAAGGAGAAGCATTCTAAAAATATATTGACCAACTACTGAAAACTAGCGATGTTATGCTTGGGAAACTGATTGAACCATTGAGTTGTGCCTAAAAATATCATTATGAACATTATTAGCATCAAGGCATCATTATTTTCAAGATGGAATCATGCATTCATGAAGTTAATGACATGATCTTGCGTATCTTCTTCACCCTTGAACTTGTCTAGCTTAGGCATCTCAAAGTGCCTAGGGTATGTAGGACTAGGTACTGATAGGAACAGAGGCTAGTTGTGTATATTGCTTAAAGTAGACTTCAACCCAGTCATATCTCACTTTTAGAGAGATTTGATTCTCTCAACAAGTATTTTACATGCCTTCAAGGCAATGATATGTTCTTGAAGGTCCACTCATGGTGGCAAAGAAGATAATCTTGTATCTATTCTACTTGGGTATCTATATTCATCCCTCCTCACCATAGGAGGAGATTCAGAATATGTCTAATCCTGATCTTCCATCCTTACATGTTCCTCATCAGGTTGCATTTGTTCGAGATCTAGGCATTGCTGCTATTGTGAGCCATGGTGAGTGTACTAATCTCTATGCCTAGTGAGCCTTTCATCAATGTGCCTATCCTATTGGTATTCCTCACCATTTGTATGTATATTGGCTTGAGCTAGCTGGTTGAATTGCTTTTCCATCAAGCACTTCTTGTATTGTTGCAAGTACCTCTCTCTTTGTTCCTTTTGTTTGAGAGTGTCTACATGCTTCCGCTCAATGCACAATGCTTCTTCCAAACTTTGTATGCAATCAGACTACTCTGCTATCGAATGTTCTTACCTTTTTAACTCCATGCGAGCAGTCCTAATGTGTAGGCCCTTTGAGGAGGACCCTATTGTGTTCTTGGCCTTACTAACTAGGGTGACCTACTCTATGTATTATTGAGAAAGGTGTTGCAAGAGGTTTGTCATTATTGTCAACACAAGCAGTTAGATCTAATGATGCAGTGGACAGACAGTTCAGGAGTCATTCAGATGCAGAGGACAAAAGTTCAAAGGATAGTCAGATCTTGTAAAGTGCAATTCCAAGAAAACAGAAGTGACCCAGATTCAAAAAATCAAAGAAAAAGACAAGTAAGAAAACTGTCGCGATATCGCGACATGTTTTCTATCGCGATTTCGTGACAGGTCGGAGGAGAGAGAAGGCACAAAGAAAATTGTCGCGATTTCATGACATGTCGGAGGAGAGAGAAGGCACAAAGAAAATTGTCATGATTTCACGACATGGTCGAGGAGAGAGAAGGTGCAAGGCAAACTGTCATGATTTCGCGACATGTTGGAGGCCAAGAAGCTAAGTCGAGAAAGTGTAGCGATTTCGCTACATGTTGAAGTTTTGCTGGCTGAAGCAAAGAAGAAGCGCTAAGTCAAAAAGTTGTAGCGATTTCGCTACATGTTGGAGTTTCACGGGCCAAAGCAGAGAGGAAGAGTCAAAGCACAAAGGTGTAGCGATTTCGCTACAAGTCGAAACTGCAAGACACAAAGGTGTAGCGATTTCGCTACAAGTCAAAAGTGTAGAACACAAAAGTGTAGCGATTTTGCTACAAGTCAAAAGTGCAGAACACAAAGGTGTAGCGATTATGCTACAAGTCAAAAGTGCAAGGCACAAAGGTGTAGCGATTTCGCTACAAGTCAAAGTTTCGCGGGTCGAAGCAAAGTTGGAAGCACAAGGCACAAAGTTGTAGTGATTTCGCTACATGTCTTGATTTCGCTAGTGCATGAAGCAAGAAATGTACGGATGCGAAAGATGTCATGATTTCATGACATGTTGCGTTTTCGTGGGCGATAGGCACAGAAAAGCGCTAAGGCAAAAAGATGTCACGATTTTGCGACATGTTTCAATTTCGCTGAGGGATGCGATGAAGAATGTACGATAGCAAGAAGTGTCGCGATTTCATGACATGTCATGTTTTCATGGGTGCAAGCCTAGAAAAGGACAAAGAGGCGCAAAGTGTCACGATTTCGTGACAGGTTGCAAGTAAAGCCTCCGAAAGTCGAAAGCGTCGCGATTTCACGACAGAATGAAAGGAAATTGTACGGATGGGAAAAGTGTCACGATTTCATGACAGGCAGCAGTGAAGAAGCCAACAAGATGAAGATGTCACATTTTCATGACATGTCACGGTTTCACGACTCTAGGAGGAGAGAGACTGTATGGTGCCAAAAATGTCACGATTTCGTGACAAAAATGGAGAAGAAGGCCTAGAAGCAAAAAGGGTCACGATTTCGCGACAAGAATGAGGATGACATCAGCAAAAGTTCGAAGTGTCACGATTTCGTGACAAGAAAGGTGGCAAAGCAGACAAAGGCCAAAAGTGTCGCATTTTCGCAATAGCAGGGTAAAGGAAGTGTACGGCCGCAAAAGGTGTAGCGATATCATGACATGTTACTATTTCATGGCAATAGCTACAGGAAGGTGACAGAGGTGGCAGAGGCGGTTGAGGCCGAAAAAGTTGAATCTGGGCTGACAGATTTTAGGGTTTTGTAGCCAACAATTTCTAGGGTTTGTACAGTCGATGTTCTTATGGTTACAGCTGACAATTTTAGGGTTTTGTAGCCGACAAATTCTAGGGTTTTGTAGCTGACGTTCTTAGGGTTATAGCCGACTATTTTTAAGATCTTTGCTCACAAATTTCATCTATAAAAGGAGGGCTATTTCAAGTTTGAAATGCGAGTATTGATTTGTGCAAGTGAAAGAGAAGTGGATGCGAAGGTGCAAATGAAGTGCGGAGTGTTGAGTCGTATCGAGCCGAGTGCGAAGCAATAGTTTGTGTGTGAAGTGAAGTGTGCATATCGAGACTGCATGATTTAAGAGCACGGGGTGCAGAGGTTGAGTTCTCAGTGCAAAGTGATAGCACGTAGACAACAGAAGTGATCGATCATCTGGGTGCAGCAGAGAGTGTGAAGAAGTCCACAGAAGTAGTCGGATAGTGTGAATCATTTTGCACAGAAGCAGAGTGCATGTAAACTGTAGACTGGGTAATAAGGTGAAAGTATAATTATTGTAATTCTTTTCATTATTTCTATTGAAGTCCAAGTTGCAGCTTGGCATAAGGAGTTGGTGCTCCTTCCAAAAGTTGCTGGTGAATTGGGGGTTGGTGCTCCTTTTTGTTGGTGCAAAAAAATTGAGGGGTTGGTGCTCCTTCCAGTTGGTGCTGGTAAATAAGTTGTAAAGTTGTTGCTTTGCTTGAGCTAGATTTGGATGGTAGTCCAAGCAGCCATTTTTGAGGAGTAGCCACATTGGTGAACCTCGTTAATTTGTTGTGTTATGTGTGATGCTTTCTTGCTGTAATTGATATATCTTTTATAAGTTTTAAATTGTTGCTGGTTTTAAACTGTATACTTGAAATTTAAAAGATCACACTGATTCACCCCCCTCTCAGTGTCACTGTGATTACAACAATTGGTATCAGAGCAAGGTTCCTGAACAGGCTCAAACAGCTAGGGTGATCTTGGAAGTGACGCAATGGCAAGTGGTGAAGGTTTCTCCTCGAACAAAGCACCATTGTTTGATGGAACTAATTATGCGTTCTAGAAAATTAGAATGCAGACATATCTCAGTGCTTTGGGTTTTGACATCTGGGGTGCAGTAGTTAATGGTTACAAAGCTCCCGCCACCGCTCCAACAGACACTACTGGTAAAAAGGCATTTGAAAATGATTCAAAAGCAAAGAATGCCATCATGTGTGGACTAGTGGACAGTGAGCTAGTCAAGATCATAAATTGTGAATCAACAAAAGATGTATGGGATAAACTAGAGAACATTCATGAAGGAGATGATAGGATCAAGGAGGCCAAGCTTCAAACACATCGAGCTCAATTCGAATCTTTAAAGATGGACAATGATGAGAACATAGAGACTTTCATGCAAAGAGTCAATGGGATCACCAATTCAATCAGAGGTCTCGACGAAGATATAAACGATGCTACTATCATGAAAAAGGTATTAAGATCGCTCCCTCCTAGATTTGATTCTAAAGTCTCTGCCATAGAAGAAGCCAAAGATCTAAATCATTTTAGTATGGATGAGATGCATGGTTCCTTGACTGCTTTTGAAATGAGAATAGGAAGGTCTAAACCCATAGATAGAGAAGCTGCTTTCAAAGCCCTAAAAGGCAAAGTCACAAAACCAGAGTCTGAAGATGAGGATGTATCAGATGAAATGGAAGCAAATTTTGTCAGAAAACTGAGAAAGGGAAAAGGAAAATACAGAGGAAAGCTACCTTTTAAATGCTTCAACTATGGAGGCATTGGACACTTTGCTACCAAATGTCCTCTCAATGACAAGAACAAAGGTGAAGAAACTTCGCATCAAGAAAGAAGTGAATGGAGGAAGAAAACAAACTTCAAAAAAGGCAATTTCAAAAAGAAAAGTTTTATCTCCCGAAATGCAGATTCTTCAGAGGACAGCTCTAGTGAAGACTCTGAAGAAGGAACAGGTGAAGCTCTCTTTATGGCATTTGAAGTAGAAAAATCAGAAGAGGCAGAAAACATAGAAAAGAGAGAAGGAATGAACTCTAAAGTGTCTATTGAAAAAGCAGAGGCTGAAGTTGATTTAGAAGGTGAGCTGGTGTCTGCTCTTATGGAATGGAAATCTGAGAAAAGAAAGAATAAAAAACTATCAAGGAAGCTTGAGGATGCAAATGACATTATAACCAGTCTAAAAACACAGACTGAAGAGTATAAGAAAATGTCCGAAGATCTTGAAGTTCAGGTAACCATGAAGATAGATTATTGTTGTAAACTGGAAGAAGAAAATGTTGGTCTTCGAATACAGATACAAGAGCTGGATCGAAAAATTAGCTGCCATTTCAAACGTGAAGAAAGTTCGATGAAGTTGGACAAAATCCTAAGCGATCAAAGACCCGCAGGTATCAAATTCGGTCTGGGCTTTATTGAAGGAGAATCATCAAACGGACCAAAGGCAAGCAATGTTGAATGTGAAAAGAGTAAAGACAAGAAATAGGCTATTGAAAGAAAAACAAATCAGGCAAAAGAAAGCAGTAATGCCAGTCCTAAAATAGGAACTGACAATGATGGGTTTACCAAGGTCACACATCAAAAGAAAAGAAGATCTAAGGCTCCTGCAACAACTTGGCAAAGACCATCTTTCAGGTTCAATCATTACTTTTATGGTTTCTGTTTCAAATGTAATGGTTATGGGCATAAAATTGCTGACTGCAAGTATAATGTAGGTCCAAGAAGTTTCACTAGTAGAAATACTTTTGCTCCTCTAATGAGTTATGCAATAGAATGCTTTAATTGTCACAACTTTGGGCACATTGCTAGAAACTGTCATAGTACTTCTATTTCAAATCAATCTCAAAAAAGAAGAATTCAACCATATAGGGAAAAACATAATAGAATTATTTCTGAAAGATATGTGCAAGATTCTGAAAAGGGGAAATCCAAGCTAGAGCCCAATACCATAGTCAAAACAGAATGGAAACAGAAAGAACAACTCAGGGAAGAAAATGAATCTTTAATAGTGCAGATAGCTTTCAGGGCTCAGAATAAATGTGTACCGTGGATTCTTGACAGTGGTTGCTCAAGTCATATGACAGGTGATAAACAAAAATTTGAAAAACTACAGAAATATGAGGGTGGCTCTGTGAAGTTTGGAAATAATGATGGAGCTAAAATAATAGGAAAAGGATCTATCAAAATTAGTGAAGGGAAAATCAAGTCAGAAGAAGTTTTATTTGTGGATGGTTTGAAACACAACCTGTTAAGTGTCAGTCAAATCTGTGATAAAGGACATGAAGTAGTCTTCAAAAAGCAGGGTTGTGAAGTTAGAAAAATAAACAGTGGGAAATTGATAGCAACTGGTTCAAGGACGTCTGGAAATTTGTACACACTCTCAAAAACTTCAGAAGGTACGTGTTTCATTGGACAAGAAGAAGAGAACTGGCTGTGGCACAAGAGGCTTGGACACATAAGTTTTGATAATTTGGTGAAAATCAGCTCGAAACAAGCAGTGAGAGATATTCCAACCATTAAAAAACCTTCAAACAATGTTTGTGCTTCATGTCAGAAGGGAAAGCAAACCAGAGTCTCATTCAAAACAAAAGAGTACCACACTAGCAGGCCTTTGGAACTTATTCATACAGACTTATGTGGACCCATGAGAACTCAAAGCATAAATGGCGACAAATACTTTATGTTGTGTATCGATGATTATTCCAGAATGACATGGATATTTTTCTTAAAAGATAAAACAAAAGCTTTTGAAATGTTTTGATCCTTCAAACAACTAGTTGAGAATGAAATAGGAAAAAGGGTCAAATGTTTACGATCAGACAGAGGAGGAGAATTCATTTCGAATGAATTTACAGAATACTATGAAAAACATGGTATCAAGAGACAATATTCAGTAGCTAGAACTCCACAGCATAATGGTGTAGTAGAAAGAAAGAACAGAACTATACAAGAAATGGCATGCACCATGCTAACAGAAAACAAAATAGCAGATAGATTCTGGAAAGAAGCAGTTCACACTGCAGTATACATCCAAAACAAATATATGTTAAGAACTCATGAATGCAAAACACCTTATGAGTTGTGGTTTGGTAGAAAAGCAACAACAAAACATCTCAAAGTATTTGGTTGTAGGTGCTACATCAAAAAAATTGATGACAACCTTGGGAAGTTTGAAGATAGAGCAGATGAAGGTGTTTTTGTTGGGTATTCATCAAAAAGCAAAGCTTACAAATGCTACAACAAGAGACTCAAGAAAATTGTGGACAAGTGCAGATGTTAAATTCGATGAAGGTGGGAAACGATTAGCCGACTTTGAGGAAAACTACCCAATCTATGAAGAAGTCTTTGAAGGAGATGAGGTGAATGAAACAGAAAATAAATCTACGTTTGATTCAGATGAATTAATCGATGACTCAGAGGTGCAAGAAAACAAGAAATTCAAAACAGGCAGTTGGCAGAAAAATCATCCAAGAGATCAAATAATTGGAGATCCCACAACTGGTATTCAGACAAGAAGGAAAGTAATAAGTAATTACTCTCTTTTATCCAAGCATTGAGCCCAAAAACATAGATGAAGCAAGCAAAGATGATAGCTGGATGAAGGCAATAAATGAAGAGTTAGATCAGATTGAAAAGAACAGAACTTGGGAATTAGTACCTAGACCTGCAAATAAGAATGTAATCGGCACCAAATGGATATTTCGAAACAAATTAAATGAAGACGGACAGGTCATTAGGAACAAAGCAAGACTGGTTTGTAAAGGATATGCACAGGTCGAAGGCATTGATTTTGAAGAGACTTTTGCACCAAAGGGCCAGATTAGAAGCAATTAGAATGTTTCTGGCCTTAGCAGTCCACAAGAACTTTAGAGTTTATCAGATGGATGTAAAATCTACCTTTTTAAATGGGAAACTTGAAGAAGAGGTCTATATTGAACAACCAGATGGCTTTCAAATCAGTGAAGATCCTAACCTTGTCTACAAATTAAAGAAAGCATTATATGGATTAAAACAAGCACCACGGGCATGGTATGCAAGGCTAGACAACTATCTCTCTCAATAGGGATTCAAGAAAGGTTTAGTGGACAGTAATCTGTATGTGAAAACAGAAGGTGGGCATCTCATTGTTCTTGTTGTCTATGTAGATGATATCATATTTGGCAAGCAACAAAGATGAATCTTGTAAAGACTTAGCAAATAAGATGCAGAATGAATTTGAAATGTCTATGATTGGTGAACTGTCTTACTTTCTTGGGCTACAAGTTAATCAAAATGAGAAAGGCATATTCATTTCCCAAATCAAATATGTGAAAGAAATGCTAAAGAGGTTCACTATGGAGGACTATAAGCCAGTTAGCACTCCCATGACAACAGGTTGCAAATTGAGTAAAGAAGACAAATCTCCACCTATAGACCAAACCATGTACAGATCTATGATTGGAAGTTTACTATATTTAACAGCTACCAGACCTGATATTCTACAGGCAGTTTGCATGGTAGCTAGATTTCAGGCCAGTCCCAAAGAGACTCATGTGACAGCAGTTAAAAGGATTTTTTGGTATCTCAAGGGCACCATGGAGTATGGGTTGTGGTATCCAAAAGGCAAAGACTTCACTCTTATATCATATTCAGATGCAGATTGGGCTGGATGTGTTGATGATAGAAAGAGTACAAGTGGAGGTGCTTTTTATCTTGGTGACAGGTTGGTTGCTTGGCACAGCAAGAAACAAGAGTCAGTTTCTTTATCAACAACTGAGGCAGAATATATTGCAGCAACAACTTGCTGTACTCAAGTTTTATGGATGAAACAAACTTTGAAAGATCTTGGAATTAATTTCAGTGAACCAATATCAGTTAAGTGTGATAACACCAGTGCAATTAACATCTCCAAGAATCTAGTTATGCACTCATGGACAAAACACATTGCTATAAGGTATCATTTCTTGAAGGAGAAAGTTGCAGAAGGAGAAGTCAAATTGGATTTTGTCCCAACCACAGAACAAGTAGCAGATATTTTTACAAAACCATTGCCCAAGGAAGTGTTTGAGTACCTTCGAGACAAATTGGGAGTAGTCACACTTCCCAAGAAGTGACTAGCTACAGGGATCACTTTCTTAGGGGGAGCATTTGAGTATTTGACTACTCTTTTGCTCATGATCATAATTTGTGCTAGATGCAACAAATTGTGCCTGAGAATTGTGAGGATGGACTCAGGGGGAGTCTGTAGCAGCCCTTTGGTATTATTGACAAAGGGGGAGAAGAGTTACAAGAATGTACACAGGTGTTGCCAACAATTCCAAAGGGGGAGATTGTTGAGCAAGGTGTTGCAAGAGGTTTGTCATTGTTGTCAACACAAGCAGTTAGATCTAATGATGCAGTGGATAGACAGTTTAGGAGTCATTCAGATGCAAAGGACAGAAGTTCAAAGGATAGTCAGATCTTGTAAAGTGCAATTCCAGGAAAATAGAAGTGACCCAGATTCAGAAAATCAAAGAAAAAGACAAGTAAGAAAACTGTCGCGATATCGCGACATGTTTTCTCGCAATTTCACGACAGGTCGGAGGAGAGAGAAGGCACAAAGAAAATTGTCATGATTTCGTGACATGGTCGAGGAGAGAGAAGGCACAAAGAAAATTGTCATGATTTCGTGACATGGCCGAGGAGAGAGAAGGTGCAAGGCAAACTGTCATGATTTCGCGACATGTTGGAGGCCAAGAAGCTAAGTCGAGAAAGTGTAGCGATTTCACTACATGTTGAAGTTTTTTGGCTGAAGCAAAGAAGAAGCGTTAAGTGAAAAAGTTGTAGCGATTTCGCTACATGTTGGAGTTTTACAGGCCAAAGCAGAGAGGAAGAGTCAAAGCACAAAGGTGTAGCGATTTTGCTACAAGTCGAAACTGCAAGACACAAAGGTGTAGCGATTTCGCTACAAGTCAAAAGTGTAGAACACAAAAGTGTAGCGATTTCGCTGCAAGTCAAAAGTGCAGAACACAAAGGTGTAGCGATTATGCTACAAGTCGAAAGTGCAAGGCACAAAGGTGTAGCGATTTTGCTACAAGTCAAAGTTTCGCGGGTCGAAGCAAAGTTGGAAGCACAAGGCACAAAGTTGTAGCGATTTCGCTACATGTCTTGATTTCGCTAGTGCATGAAGCAAGAAATGTACGGATGCGAAAGATGTCACGATTTCGTGACATGTTGCGTTTTCATGGGTGATAGGCACAGAAAAGCGCTAAGGCAAAAAGATGTCATGATTTCGCGACATGTTCCGATTTCGCTGAGGGATGCGATGAAGAATGTACGATAGCAAGAAGTGTCACGATTTCGTGACATGTCATGTTTTCACGGGTGCAAGCCTAGAAAAGGACAAAGAGGCGCAAAGTGTCATGATTTCATGACAGGTTGCAAGTAAAGCCTCCGAAAGCTGAAAGCATCACGATTTTGCGACAGAATGAAAGGAAATTGTACGGATGGGAAAAGTGTCACGATTTTGCGATAGGCAGTAGTGAAGAAGCCAACAAGATGAAGATGTCGCATTTTCGTGACATGTCACGGTTTCGCGACTCTAGGAGGAGAGAGACTGTACGATGCCAAAAATGTCGCGATTTCATGACAAAAATGGAGAAGAAGGCCTAGAAGCAAAAAGGGTCGCGATTTCGTGACAAGAATGAGGATGACATCAGCAAAAGTTCGAAGTGTCACGATTTCATGACAAGAAAGGTGGCAAAGCTAACAAAGGCCAAAAGTGTCGCATTTTTGCCATAGCAGGGTAAAGGAAGTGTACGGCCGCAAAAGGTGTAGCGATATCATGACATGTTACTATTTCACGGCAATAGCTACAGGAAGGTGACAGAGGTGGCAGAGGCGGTTGAGGCCGACAAAGTTGAATCTGGGCCGATAGATTTTAGGGTTTTGTAGCCGACAATTTCTAGGGTTTTCCAACCGATGTTCTTAGGGTTAAAGCTGACGGATTTTAGGGTTTTACAGCCAAAAAATTCTAGGGTTTTTTAGCCGACGTTCTTAGGGTTACAACCAACTATTGTTTAAAATTTGATTGTGAAATTTCATCTATAAAAGGAGGGCTGTTTCAAGTTTGAAAGTGATGCAAGTATTGAGTTTGTGCAAGTGAATTCTGCATCGAGAGCAAGTCATATCGAACTTGTGCGAATGAAGTGCGTAGGGCACAAATGTTGAGTCGTATCGAGCTGAGTGCGAAGTCATAGTTCAAGTTGAAGCGAAGTGTGCATATCGAGATTGCATGAATTAAGAGCATGGGGTGTAGAGGTTGAGTTCTTAGTGTGAAGTGATAGCGCACAGACAACATAAGTGATTGATCATCTGGGTGCAGCAGAGAGTGCGAAGAAGTCCATAGAAGCAGTCGGATAGTGCGAATCATTTTGCACAGAAGCATAGTGCATGTAAACTGTAGACTGGGTAATAAGGTGAAAGTATAATTATTGTAATTCTTTTCATTATTTCTATTGAAGTCCAAGTTGCGGCTTGGCATAAGGAGTTGGTGCTCCTTCTAGAAGTTGCTGGTGAATTGGGGGTTGGTGCTCCTTTCTGTTGGTGCAAAAAAATTGAGGGGTTGGTGCTCCTTCTAGTTGGTGCTAGTAAATAAGTTGTAAAGTTGTTGCTTTGCTTGAGCTGGATTTGGATGGTAGTCCAAGCAACCATTTTTGAGGAGTAGCCACATTGGTGAACCTCGTTAATTTGCTGTGTTATGTGTGATGCTTTCTTGTTGTAATTGATATATCTTTTATAAGTTTTAAACTGCTGCTGGTTTTAAAACTGTATACTTGAAATTTAAAAGATCACACTGATTCACCCCCCCTCTCAGTGTCACTTTGATTACAACATGTATTGTGTTAAATGTTGAGTGCCCCCATGGTTAGAAGTAATTTATGTGCTACAGGGTCAATTTGAGGCTTCCCCTAGTTCATTGGGGTGTCTAGAAGTTATGCTAAGCGAACTTCCTAAAGTAGAGTGTGTAGACACCAAAATCACATCAATCTAATTATGCTACTGAAATCAATGGCTAAATTTATGCACCAAGCCCTTAGGGCAGCCCTCAGAGGTCATGCAATGGTTCTAGCCACTCCTGGTAGTCATACTCAGTTCCAAATCAGTAATCAAATACTTAATTAGGCAATTGCAAGACCCACTAGAATATGCAAATGAATTTGGGTTTGATATTTGAAATCTAACCACATGGGTTGTCTTGGAATTCTTAATTATGCTTACTATACAAATTTCATAGGTTTTGGACATGTTTAGGTCAAGAAATTGCATGCTTTGGGTTTTGCAGGTTGAGGAAGCACACTGTAATTACGCACCACCAACAGACACAATTTCGATGCAATTTTAGGTTCAAGTTATGGAATGCATTGGGAAGCAACGTATGACTTAAATATTAGCGACACAAGCAACGATGACTTTTGGCCCGCCCACCTCGAGTGTGGGTACGTAGAAAGACAGTGGATGTGAACCACGTTCCTTGGAAATATTTCAATCCTTGTGTACCCTAATTTTGTAACAAGTTGTAT
Organism: Wollemia nobilis; assembly: GCA_028583015.1. Lineage (NCBI taxonomy): Eukaryota > Viridiplantae > Streptophyta > Pinopsida > Araucariales > Araucariaceae > Wollemia > Wollemia nobilis. The sequence continues at coordinate 50,159 of JAQPPZ010004015.1, forward strand.
CAATGATTTGAGCCCTCAAGGGGGATGTTTTGTAACTAGATCTGATCCGCATTATTAATAAGAAATTAGATTATTTTCTTTATTTCTTATTATTAGATTTCATTTCCTCCTTACTTGCATGCATTCATTTTGGCATTCTTAGGTGATAGAATATACATGCAACTTGTTATTAGCATTTAGGTGCTTTTTTTCCCTACTTTAGAGTGTTTAGTGGCAATGCTTCTCAAAGCTAGTCTTGATGGAAATCGATCCAACTCATTAAGTTTTTTGGTTCTCCATGGTTTATCCCTCAGAGACTCATTTGCACCAATGAGCTCATAATCATATTGTATCCTCCCATCTGCAAGGATGCTACAGGATGTCCTAGGTCTAAGACTGGGTGTAGTCCTAATGTCTTGCCCCTTAGTAGACTAATATGTCCTATGTGTATCATGTGAAACTTAGGATCTTGAAACCCCTATATTTTGATGTGATGATGGAGGCCTTGATGCCCCCTCATGCCTATGTGAATTTAGAGAACGTGATGCCTTCGCATACCTATGTGAGGAGGAAGACCTTGAGGCTTCCTCATGTTTGAGTGATGAGGGAGGTCATGATACCTTTGTAGGTCTATGTGAGGAGGAAGACCTTGAGGCTTCCTCATGTTTGTGTGATAAGGGAGGTTATGATGCCTTCGTAGGTCTATGTAAGTAGAAAGACCTTGAAGCCTCCTCATGTCTGTGTGAAGATGGACCTTTGCATACCTGTGTGGGGAGGAAAGCCTTGAAGCCTCCTCGTGTTTGAGTGAAGAAAGAGGCCATGAGGCCTCTTCTTGTCTCCATGATGAGGGAGGCCTTAAGGCCTCACTATGCCTATGTGATGAGGGACCAGTATGTGGTTCCATTATTAGGGTTTCTTGATGAGTCCCCCCAAGGGTGGAGTTGTTTTTTTTTAATTTACATGGTGGAATCGGTAGCCACTATGAATTTAGGCAAGTTGTATAGCTTTTATGGCCGCCATAGTATTCTGAGATGTATGCCCTAGAATCTGCCACATAGATCTTCATGCAATCCACCCTTATAACCACCATACCACAATCATTTTAAACCTTTTACACCACTAAAAGCACTAGGAAAGGGACAAGCGTTCAGTCCGAAGAGACCCCAGATTTGAACCTTGGACCTCCATCCCACTTATGGGGTTTGGATGAACCAATTGGTCTACACATCGGACCTCCAAGGGTGAATTTTTTGCCCCTAATACTTACTAAATTTTATTCGATGACACTATGGGTGGGTGTTTCAACTCCAGTGTGACTATGAGTGTGCAAATCATTGTGTCTTACCTCTTGGGACTAGACCGAGAATGGTTGCTTTGCATGCATACCATGGTAAATGATGAGTTATCTTATTATGTGAATTCTAAATCACATAAATAATAGCAAATAAATATTTATCTTGATTAAGGATTTATGTGTGTTTCCTAAGCTATTTTATGCATTTTGATTTATTGAATATGCATAAGGTAACTCTCATCATGTTTTATACTTTCATTGGACGATAATATTGAATTAAAAGGTTTTCACTTGTATTCTCACAAATTCATAACCTGGTGATGAAATCTAGGTTGCATAAACCCCCCAAAGTGTGGCAATGAAAACCCACACCCAAGAAGAGATCACAAGTCCTGCCAGACCCTCACCTAGTCTCACCCGATCAAATTCATACCCTCTATAGAGGAGTATATGCAAATTTTATGGACTACATTAGTTATTGGGTCTGGTATTGGCTAAAATATTGGGTACGTGGGAGTTGAGGTAGCGAGTGGATATGAAATCCACCTCACTTGTACCTCTACTGATGGGTGGTCATGACTTCCACCTCATCAGCATTTAGCATGGAATGTGGTGTGTGTGATTAATTTTAGCCTTGCATGTAAATAAAATGCATCATAGAGCAAACATGATTCTTTCCTATACGCCTAAGATAAGAGATATGTTCAATTCAAAAATATGCATGTATTTATATGATTCTTCAAAATATGCATTCTATTTCATGCATGGATAGCCACTGGTTGGGCTTCAATGCAAGCAGATTAAGCAAACAAAAACCTAGCATGTTGGGGAATAGGGTAGACCTTACAAGCAGATGCTCGATGTTCCTAGCAGTTCCTAGAGAAAACTAAGGAAACTCTATGAAACATCTAGTGTAATTTCTTCTATTTTTATTTATATTTTCTCAATTAAAATATGATTTAATTTTGTTGTTTTTTGACTAAAAAGTTGCAGATAGAAAACAAAAAAAAACTAGATAGGGTTACCAACCTTAAATATTGCTTTGATGATGGAGACTCTACCCTCCACTATATTTTTCTATAGGCTGTTATCTACTAGAACAGCTAGTTCTCATCACTGACTATAGGAGTGACCAAGACCTTCTAGTTGCTATTGACCAAAGTAGCTAAACCTATAGGTCATTGTAGACTAGAGCGATCGAACCTATACACAAAAACCCATGAATGTCAGTAAATCGATAAAAAACAAAAACTTGGTGGGATCCCACCGTGATTGCCATCTATGCGACCTTGAGGAGTGCACACCGATAGTTCAAATGCTTGCAATGATTTATTATTATACCAAATATAAATGTAATTAAAGATGAAGCAATGATCAAAATGTATAAAGCAAAGTTAAACAATAAATATAGATATCCTTTATATTATTTATTGATCTTAGGAATCATATCTGGTTACAATATTCGTCCCTCTGAGGGATACCAATTTGATACAATATATTTTACAAGAAAAGAATTGGTGGTGTAAATAACATCCCATCACAAGGGGTGGTGCACTTCTACAAGCTTCCTGCTCCCACACACGAACTTGTATGAGGGCTCACCGATACCTCCTCCAAATATATTCCTAGAGGGATCCTCACACTCTGCTGTCTTGACTTGGTCCTAAAACCTTTGAATATGCATGCAAGAAAATCAACAAAGCATGATTAAATAGGATAGGTGGCCTCCCTAGATGAGGCCCTTTTATTAATGAATCAAGTAAATCAGATAATTGAACATGATATGAATGATAAAATACCAGATGTAAATTATATATATGCGTAAAACTACAAAATATTGAAAGTAATGTAGTGCAAAGACTATATCTATGCCATGTAAAGAGAAATAACCTATACATATGATATATATATGCTAAATGATAAAATGAAATAGATGAATATTAATGCTAAGAGCAATGTAAACAAACATTTCTGCCTAGCTATGACCATGGGCCATTGTCAAAGACAACGACCTTTGACTCGAAGGTTACCTCATGTCTCTATGGCCTACATCATTTGTTCCCTTGCCCTAAATTGATGTTCAAGGGCCGCCAGTTGTGCCTCAGTGCATTGATTTATGGTGAATAATAACAAATTTTAATAGCAATAATGTAGTTTCTTCTTATATGGATAGCACTTCATTGCTCCTCAAGGTTGCATAGATTCACTCTCTAATTTCACAGGGCTTCGTTGCTAAACTCTGAAAATTGTCTCTCCTTTGCTTTGAAAATTGCACCCTTCATATGGTGCTTGGGATCCAGATCCATATCTAGATTTAGATCTGGATATGGCATGCAAATTGGCCATCCCAAATGGAAGACCTAGTCACAACTGTGTTGGGAGTGCTAGTTAAGAGGAATGATAGGAAATCCTTGCCAACTTCCCTTATGCAGACTACCACTTTCATTCGATATTTGGGCTTTTTTCAATGGTAGTTTGTTTTTGAAATCTAGCCACTATCATTTTTAGTGGCTAGGGTTGGCCGCTCTGAGTTTGAATGGCCAAGATGACCAACCACTCTGGTTTAGAATGGTTGAGCCTGAATGGGCTAGAACTGCTCCATTTGAGTGGTTAATACCATTGCTTTCTCTTGGAAAGGTCCAAGGTTTAGTCATATGTTCTCCAAACGTTCCCATATGAGTAGTCTCCTAAACATGACGTGTTTTAGGTGTCTATAGGGGTATGAAGTAAGGGGTATGAAGTTAAGGGTATGAGACCTTAATTGATTAAAGAAGTGGTTTTTTATAATTTTAATTTTATTTAATTGTAAACTTTAATTAAAAAAATAGAAACTTTAAAATTTTTATTTTAATTTTATTTTTTTTCTTAGGAACTTTCAAATTTAAAATTTTCAATTAAAACATTAGAAAATAACTTTTTTTCAAAAATATTAAAAAATAAAAAAAATATCAATATTTTTTCAAAACCCCTCACTTCACACCCCTAACTTCATACCCCTTTTTTCATAGCCCTAAATTCAAACCCCTTTCTTCGTACTGCTCACTTCATACCTCTCACTAATTGAATACTTACAAAAACAAATTCTTTAATTTATTAATGTCTCATACCCCTAACTTCATACCCCTCACTTCATACCTTTAGATAATTGAATACTTACAAAAACCACTTCTTTAATCAATTAATGTCTCATACTCCTAACTTAAGGTTTTAGGGTTTAGATATTAGGTTTTAGTTAAAGAAGTGCGCTTTGTAGGTATTCAATTAGTTAGGGGTATGATGGTAGGGGTATGAGACATTAATTGATTAAAGAAGTAGTTTTTGTAAGTATTTAATTAGTTAGGGGTATGAATTTTATGGTATGAAGTGAGGGGTGTGAATTAAGGTGTATGAAGTTAGGGGTATGAATTTAGGGGTATGAAATGAATGAAGTTAGGGGTATGAAGTGAGGTGTATGAAGTGAGGTGTATGAAGAAAGGGGTATGAAGTTAGGGGTATGAAGAAAGGGGTATGAAGTGAATGAAGATAGAGGTATGAAGTGATGGGTATGAGACATTAATTGATTAAAGAAGTGGTTTTAATAAGTATTTAATTAGTTAAGCATATGAAGTTAGGTGTATGAAGTAAGGGGTATGAAGTTATGGGTATGAAGTTAGGGAGTATGAAGAAAGAGGTATGAAGTGAATGAATTTAGGGGTATGAAGTGATGGGTATGAGACCTTAATTGATTAAGAAAGTGGTTTTTGTAAGTAATCAATTAGTTAGGGGTATAAAAAAAGGGATATGAAGGGAGGGGTGTGAAGAAAAGGGTATGAAGTTAGGGTTATGAAGAAATGGGTATGAAGAAAGGGGTATGAAGGTAGGGAGTATGAATAAAATGGTATAAAGAAAGCGGAATGAAGAAAGGGGTATGAAGTTAGGGGTATGAGACCTTAATTTATTAAATTTAGGGGTATGAAGAGAGGGGTTTGAAGAAAGGGATATGAAGTGAGGGGTATGAAGAAAGGGGTATGAATTAAGGTCTATGATATTAGGGGTATGAAGTTAGGGGTATGAGACCTTAATTTATTCAAGAAGTGGTTTTTTTCCATTTTAATTTTTTTTTTTTTGGTAATTATTATAATAGATTAACAGTGGGTTTTTATAGAGGATCCCAAAACCTTATATACAAAATCAGCCTTGCTAAATAGTGCTTCATGCCTCTTGGCTGGAAGAATAAACCTGTATGTAGAAAAAAAAACAAAAAGCCGATAATTGCCCGAGGGCTACAAGTAAGGCATTTTTGCCTCGATTATCCCGGAAACCATGGCCATTATAACTCGGGAAAACAAAAACTAGCCGGAGAAGCCGGACCATCGGAAAGCGTAAGAAGACAACCAAGAAAACTACAAAAAATTCTCCCATACCCGGGAAATAACTTTCCACATTTCTCGCTTTCCGGAGGCAGAATTCGAAGCATACATGTTGGATAGGATCCAAGAAAAATGACTGGACTGAAACAAACCGTTGAAAATCCTGCTGGAAAATTTTGCCCTGGCCCAAATGGCCACTCCGTTTAGTCTTCTCACATCCAGGATTTCATCCGTACGGTTTGAGGTTCTTCTTACTTCCCTTTCCTTGCTGGAAGGGAGGTTTTGGGATAAGCGCGTCACCCATCAGAGAATCGGAGTCATCCTGAAACAGCAACCGTTGGGTTCCATTTGCAACATCAGCCGCAGCTTTCTTTGTCTCTCTTTTCCTTGTTGGGGGGACGGCCCTGCTTCCTTTCACTACCAAAATCCACCCCTCGCTTTTGACTCCTTGTAATTCGAGGGCTAATATTACCAGGCTGGTAACCTCTTCTTCCCAACAGGTAGTCTTCCAATATCTTTTGTGCCTCGGGAGAGTTTCGGTCATAAATTTTGGGTGAATCTGCCTGTGTGGTGATAAGGGGGGGGGCCTGTTCCTTTTCCTCATGTGGTCCTAGTTGGGGGCGCCCACCACACTGCTCGAAGTCCGGATGGGTGGTGATTTCCTCTTCTGGTAAGGAGGATTCGAGATGGTCCCTGGATGGACTTGGAGATTCATGGCCTTTCGCAAAAGGGTGCTTCATCTGACCTTCACCGTGCTCCAGAGGGTTGCAGGGATCCCGCTCCTTCTTCCTCGGCTTTTGGAGAGGACAATTGGACTGAAGATGCCCTTGAGAACTACACTGAGGGCAGAAAGCTGGCCTGTTCTCATAAACAATAGCTTGCTTGTGTAGAAAAGTACCCCTAGACCGCAGAGTAATGGAGGATGGGAGGTCCGTCTCCAAGTCCGCCAAAACACATAACCGAGCTTGGACAAATCTAGTTCGAGCTCTGGTGGGAGGGTCTAAAGTGATCATCTCCCCGATGGACCGAGCAATACCTCTGATTACATTTTCATGCCAGCAGAAAAGGGGAAGACTCGGGAGCCTAACCCATATTGGAGCAATGTTGATATTCTGGGTATCGGGGTTAAAGTCCAAACCCCACTTCCTTAGAAAGAGACTCCTACGGCCCAAGAACCAAGGCCCTCCAACCAGGATTTTACAGTAGTCCTCCTTGTTGCTCAACCTAATCGCGAAAAACCTCGGGTTAGGGCAGCCAGCTCTAAGTGACCGGAGGTCCGCCATTTTCCATACGCCCACTTGCGAATGGTCTCCATGTCGGGACGACCACCAATAAACTTACCGATGAGGGTAAATTTTTCGAAATCCACAAAGCTTGAGAGAATTTCCGTCGGGATGTCCAACTCGTCCCCGGACGGAAATAACTCCTTGGAGAAGAGCCCGCTTAGGGTTTCAGAGGCCGCTGCCAAAGCATATGACTTCCGAGGTCCATCTCCCCGTTTGTCTGGCGGATCCTTGCCGCGACTTGGCAAGGACTCCTCGGCGTCCCCACACTCGTTTGCCCTCCCTCCACCCCTCGCCGAGCCCCCCGGTTCGACTCCGCCGACGCTCCCGTGCTCTCCTGCAATAGCCTTCCCGCCCACCGTCATCCCCACCCTCCCAAGAAACCCTAATTTCATGGGTAAGTGGTGAATTAAGTTTGGCAAGTCGAATCACAATGTTAATTAGTTAAAATGTCATTTTCATTTTAATTTTGTTTAATTGAAAACTTTAATTAAAAAAATTAGGAAATTTAAAATTTTAATTTTGACTTTATTTTTTTTTTCTTAGGAACTTTAAAATTTTAAATTTTTAACCTTAGAATAAAAAAACAAAAAAAAAAAAACGTTAGAAAATCAAAAATTTTAAAACATTAGAAAATCTAAAAAAATGATGTCTTTTTAAAAAAAAATCAATGTTTCTTCATACCCCTCACTTCACACCATTAATTTCATACTCCTTTCTTCATACCCTTAACTTCATACCCCTAACTTCATACCTATTTATTCATACCCCTAACTTCATGCCCTTCACCTCATACCCATCACTTCATACCTCTCACTAATTGAATACTTACAAAAACCAATTCTTAAATAAATTAATGTCTCATACCTCTAACTTCATACCCATTACTTCATACCCCTCACTTCATACCCCTAAATAATTGAATACTTATAAAAAACACTTATTTAATTAATTAGTGTTTCATACTCATAAATTAAGGGTTTAGCGTTTAGTTAAAAAAGTAAATTTTGTAAGTATTCAATTAGTGATGGGTATGAATTTAGGGGTATGAGACATTAACTAATTAAAAAAGTGGTTTTTGTAAGTATTTAATTAGTTAAGGGTATGAAGTTAGGGATATGAAGTAAGGGGTATGAAGTTAGGATTATGAAAAAATGGGTATGAAGTGAATGAATTTAAGGGTATGAAGTGATGGGTATGAGACCTTAATTGATTAAAGATGTTTTTTTAAGTATTCACTTCATACCCATTTTTCATACCCCTTTCTTAATATACCTCACTTCACACCCCTTACTAATTGAATACTTACATAAACCAATTCTTTAATTAATAAATGTCTCATACCCCTAACTTCATACCCCTAGAAGAAAGAGTTACGAAGTGAATGAAATTAGGGGTATGAAGTGAGGGGTATGAGACCTTAATTGATTAAAGAAGTGGTATTTGTAAGTATTCAATTTGTTAGGGGTATGAATAAATGGGTATTAAGTGAGGGGTATGAAGTGAGGTGTATGAAGAAAGGGGTATGAAGTGATGGGTATGAAGAAATGGATATGAGACATTAATTGATTAAAGAAGTGGTTTTTGTAAGTATTCAATTACATAGGGGTATGAAGTGAGGGGTATGAATAAATGGGTATGAATTTAGGGGTATGAATTTAAGGATATGGATTTAGGGATATGAATTTAGGGATATGAAGTTAGGGGGTGTGAAGAAAGAGGTATGAAGTTAGGGGTATGAATTTAGGGGTATGAAGAAAGGGGTATGGAGTTAGGGGGTATGAAGAAATAGGTATGAAATGAATGAATTTAGGGGTATGAAGTGAGGGTTATGAGACATTAATTGATTAAATGAGTGGTTTTTGTAAGTATTCAATTAGTTAGGGGTATGAAGAAAGGAATATGAAGTGAGGGGTGTGAAGAAAGTGGTATGAATAAAGGGGTATGAAGAAAGGGGTATGAAGTTAGGGGTATGAAATTAGGGGGTATGAATAAAGGGGTATGAAATTATGGGTATGAAGTTAGGGGTATTAATAAAGGGATATGAAGTGAGGGGTATGAAATGATGGGTATGAAGAAAGGGGTACGAAGTGATGGGTATGAAGTTAGGGGTATGAGACCTTAATTTATTAAAGTTAGGGGTATGAAGAGAGGGGTTTTAAGAAATGGGTATGAGTTAAGGTGTATGATGTTAGGGGTATGAAGTGAGGGGTTTGAAGTGAGGGGTATGAAGTTAGGGATATGAAACCTTAATTGATTCAAGAAGTAATTTTTTTTCATTTTAATTTTGTTTAATTGAAAACTTTAATTAAAAAAAAATTAGGAACTTTATCATTTTTATTTTGAATTTATTTTATTTTTTAAATTTTCTTAGGAACTTTGAAATTTTAAATTTTTAACCTTAGAATAAAAAAACAAAAAAATAAAACATTAGAAAATCATTTTTTTTTTTAAAACATTAGAAAATCCAAAAAATCAATGTCTTTTTTTCAAAATAAAATCAATGTTTATTCATACCTCTCACTTAACACCGCTAACTTCATACCCCTTTCTTCATACCCCTAAATTCATACCCCTAACTTCATGCCCTTCACCTCGTACCCCTCACTTCATACCCCTCACTAATTGAATACTTAAAAAAAATAATTCTTTAATCAATTAGTATCTCATACCTCTAACTTCATACCCCTTACTTCATACCCCTCACTTCATACCCCTCACTAATTGAATACTTACAAAAACCACTTCTTTAATCAATTAGTGTTTCATACTCCTAACTTAAAGGTTTAGGGTTTAGGGTTTAGTTAAATAAGTGGATTTTATAAGTATTCAATTAGTGAGGGGTATGAATTTAGGGGTATGAGACATTAACTAATTAAAGAAGTAGTTTTTGTAAGTATTTAATTAGTTAGGGGTATGAAGTTAGGGGTATGAAGTGAGGGGTATGAATTAAGGGGTATGAAGTTAGGGGTATGAAGAAATGGGTATGAAGTGAATGAATTTAGGGGTATGAAGTGATGGGTATGAGACCTTAATTGATTGAAGAGACGGTTTTTGTAAGTATTCAATTAGTTAGGGGTATGAAGTGAGGGGTATGAAAAATTTTATATGAGACATTAATTTATTAAATAAATGGTTTTAGTAAGTATTAAATTACTTAAGGGTATGAAGTGAGGGGTATTTAATGAGGGTTATGAAGAAAGGAGTATCAAGAAAGGGGTATGAAGTGAGGGGTATGAAGAAAGGAGTATGAATTGAGGGGTATAAAGTTAGGAGTATGAAGTTAGGGGGTATGCCACATTAATTGATTAAAAAAAGTGGTTTTTGTAAGTATTCAATTAGTTAGGTGTATATAGAAAGGGATATGAGACATTAATTGATTAAATAAGTGGTTTTCGTAAGTATTCAATTACTCATAGGTATTAAGTGAGGGGTATTTAGTGAGGGATATGAAAAAGTGGTATGAAGTGAATGAAGTTAATGGTATGAAATGAGGGGTATGAGGCCTTAATTGATTAAAGAAGTGATTTTTGTAAGTATTCAATTAGTTAGGGATATGAAGAAAGAGGTATGTAGTGAGGGCTATGAAGAAAGGGGTATGAAGTTAGGGAGTATGAATAAATGGGTATGAAGAAAGGGTTATGAAGTTAGGGGTATGCATAAAAGGGTATGAATAAAAGGGTATGAAGTGATGGGTATACATAAAGAGGTGTGAAGTGAGGGGTATGAAGTTAGGGGTATGAGACTTTAATTATTTAAAGTGAGGGGTATGAAGAGAGGGGTATGAAGTGAGTACTCTTCACTTCATACCACTTTATTCATACCCCTCACTAATTGAATACTTACAAAAACCACTTCATTAATCTATTAAGATCTCATACCCTTCATGGCATACCCATAAATTCATTCACTTTATACCCCTTACTTCATACCCCTAACTTCATACCCTTACTTCATACCCCTCACTTTATACCTCTTAATTCAAACCCCTTTCTTCATTCCCCTCACTAAATACCCCTCACTTCATACCCTTAAGTAATTGAATACTTACAAAAACCACTTATTTAATCTATTAATGTCTCATATCCTTTTCTTCATACCCCTCACTTCATACCCCTTTCTACATACCCCTTACTTCATACCCCTAACTTCATGCCCCTAACTAATTAAATACTTATAAAACCATTTTTTTAATCAATTAATGTCTCATACCCCTAATTTCATACCCCTAACTAATTTAATACTTACAAAAACAACTTCTTTAACTAAAACCTAAACCCTAACCCCTAAACCCTCAATATAGGGGTATGATACATTAATTAATTAAACAAGTGGTTTTTGTAAGTATTCAATTAGTTAGGGGTATGAAGTTAGGGGTCTAAGACATTAATTGATTAAATAATCATTTTTTGTAACTATTCAATTAGTGAGGGGTATGAATTGAGGGGTATGGAGAAAGGGGTATGAAGTTAGGGGTATGAATTTGGGGGTATGAAGTTAGGGGTGTGAAGTGAGAGGTATGAAGAAACATTTGAAAAAAATATTCATTTTTTTTTATTTTCTAAAGTTTTTGAAGAAAGTTTGATTTTCTAACATTTTAATTTTTTTCTAAGGTTAGAAAAATTAAAATTAAAACTAAAATTTTAAATTTCATAAAAAAAAAAGAAAAAAAAAAAGTTAAAGTTAAAATTAAAATTTTAAAGTTCCTAATGTTTTTTAAAGTTCCACTTCCTTAAATTTCTTAGATTAAAATTTTAAAGGTCTACTTTTTAAATCAATTAAGGTCTCATACACATCACTTCATACCCCCCCTCACTTCATACCTCTCACTTCATACCCCTAACTCCATACCCCTTAATTCATACCCCTTTCTTCATACCCCTCACTTCATACCCCTTTCTTCATGCCCCTCTTTTCATACCCCTAAATTTAATAAATTATTTTTTCATACACCTAACTTCTTTTCTTTTTTTAAGCAAAAAACCCCTTGCGGGACCGCCTTGGTCTGAGAGACCACGAACAAGGGGTTCTACACCATAAAATTCACCCGATAGTTGCACCCAACCCTGCCCACACCAACATTATCAATTGGATTTTAAATACCCAATTTAGCTTTTTGGTAGGGTGGAGATTTGAACCTGGGACATTTCTTGGAGGATTTTCCTCTCCTCTCCAAATCACCTACAACACTTGGGTATAAACCTAACTTCATATCCCTTTCTTCATACCCACCACTTCATACCTTATTCTTCATACCCCTTTATTCATACCCATAACTTCATACCTCTTTATTCATACCCCCTAAATTCATACCCCTAACTTCATACCCCTTAATTCATACCCCTTTATTCATACCCCTTTCTTCATACCCCTCACTAAATACCCCTCACTTCATACCCCTAAGTAATTAAATACTTACAAAAACAACTTATTTAATAAATTAATATATCATATCCTTTTCTTCATATCCCTAACTTCATACCCCTAACTTATTGAATACTTACAAAAACCACTTCTTTAATCCATTAAGGTCTCATACCCCTCACTTCATACCTCGAAATTCATACCACTTTCTTCATACCCCTAAATTCATATCTCTAACTTCAACCTCTTTATTCATATCCTTTTATTCATAACCCTCACTAAATACCCCTCAGTTCATACCCCTAAGTAATTGAATACTTACAAAAATCAAAATTTTAACCAATTATTGTTTAATATTCCTTTCTTCATACCACTCACTTCATACCCCTTTATTCATACCCCTCACTTCATATCCCTTTCTTCATACCTCTAACTTATTGAATACTTACAAAAACCACGTCTTTAATCAATTAATGTCTCATACCCCTAACTTTAGAATTTAGGTTTTAGTTAAATAAGTGGTTTTTGTGAGTATTCAATTAGTTAAGAGTATGAAGTTAGGGGCATGAGACATTAATTGATTAAAAAAATGGTTTTTATAAGTATTTAATTAGTTAGGGGTATTAAGTAAGGGATTTGAATTTAGGGTTATGAAGAAAGGGGTATGAAGTGAATGAAGTTAGGGGTATGAAGTTAGGGTTATGAGACCTTAATTGATTAAACAAGTGATTTTTGTAAGTATTCAATTAGTTAGAGGTATGAAAAAAGGTGTATGAAATGACGGGTATGAAGAAATGGGTACGAAGTGAGGGGTATGAAGTGATGGGTATGAAGAGATGGTTATGAGACATTAATTGATTAAAGAAGTGGTTTTGGTAAGTATTTAATTACTTATGGATATGAAGTGAGGGGTATGAAGAAACGGGTATGAAGTGAGGGGTATGAGACCTTAATTGATTAAAGAAGTGGTTTTTTATGTATTCAATTAGTTAGGGATATGAATAAAGGAATATTAATTTAGGGGTATGAAGAAATGGGTATGAAGTTAGGGGGTATGAAAAAATGGGTATGAAGAAAGGGATATGAATAAATGGGTATGAAGTTAGGGTTATGAAGAAAGGGGTATGAAGTTAGGGGGTATGACGAAAGGCGTATGAAGTGAGGAGTATGAGACATTAATTTATTAAAGAAGTGATTTTTATAAGAATTCAATTAGATAGGGGTATGAAGAAAGGGTTATGAAGTGAGGGGTATGAAGAAATGGGTATGAAGTGAGGGGTATGAAGAAAGAGATATGAGACATTAATTGATTAAGGAAGTGGTTTTTCTAGGTATTTTAATTACTTAGGGGTATGAATTGAGGGGTATTTAGTGAAGGGTATGAAGAAAGGAGTATGAATTTAGGGGTATGAAGTTAGGGGTATAAATTTAGGGGTTTGAAGAAAGGGGTTTGAACATAGGGGTATGAAGTTAGGAGGCATGAAGAAATGGGTATGAAGAAATGGGTATGAAGATATGGGTATGAAGTTAGGGGAATAAATAAAGGGGTATGAATAAAGAGGTATGAAGTGAGGGTTATGAAGAAAGGGGTGTCAAGTAACTAGTATGAAGTTAGGAGTATGAGATCTTAATTGATTGAAGTGAGAGATATGAAGAGAGGGGTATGAAGAAAAGTGTATGAAGTGAGGCATATGAAGAAAGGGGTATGAATTGAGGAGTATGAAGTTAGGGGTATGAAGTTAGGGGTTTTAAGTGAGGGGTATGAAGTTAGGGGTATGAGACCTTACTTTATTAAAGAAGTATTTTTTTTTATTTTAAATTCAATTTTTTTCTTCATCAATTAAAGTTGCATACCCCTAACTTCATACCCCTCACTTCATACCATTAAATAATTTAATACTTAAAAAACCACTTCTCTAATAAATTAATGTCTCATAACCTTAAATTTAGGATTTGGGGTTTAGGGTTTAGGGTTTAGTTAAAGAAGTAGTTTTTGTAAGGATTCAATTAGTTAGGGGTATGAATAAAAGGGTATGAAGTTAGGGGTATGAACTGAATGAAGATATAGGTATGAAGTGAGGGGTATGAGACATTAATTTATTAATTAAGTGGTTTTTGTAAGTATTTAATTATATAGGGGTATGAAGTGAGGGGTATAAAGTAACGGGTATGAATATAGAGGTATGAAGTGAGGGGTATGAGACATTAATTGATTAAATAAGTGGTTTTTGTAAGCATTAAATTTGTTAGGGGTGTGAATAAATGGGTATGAATTGAAGGGTATGAATAAAGGGGTATGAAGTGAAGGGTATGAATAAAGGGGTATGAACTGAGGGATATGAAGAAAGGGATATGAGACATTAATTGATTAAAAAAGTTGTTTTTGTAAGTATTCAATTACTTAGGGGTATGAAGAAAGGGATATGAAGTGAGGGGTATGAAAAAAATGGTATGAAGTGAGGGGTATGAAGAAAGGGGTATGAGATGCTAATTAATTAAAGAAGTGGTTTTTGTAATTATTCCATTACTTAGGGGTATGAAGTGAGGGGTATGAATAAAGGGGTATGACAAAAGGGGTCTAAAGTTTGGGGTGTGAATAAAGGGGTATGATGTTAGGGGTATGAAGAAAGGGGTATGAAGTGAATAAAGTTAGTGGTATGAGACCTTAATTAATTAAATAAGTAGTTTTTGTAAGTATTCAATTAGTTAGAGATATGATTAAAGGGGTATGAAGTGAGGAATATGAAGAAATGTGTATGAAGAGAGGGGTATGAATAAAGAGATATGAGACATTAATTGATTAAATAAGTAGTTTTTGTAAGTATTCAATTACTTAGGGGTATGAAGTGAGAGGTATTTAGTGAGGGGTATTAAGAAATGGGTATGAATAAAGGGGTATGAAGTTAGGGTTATGAATTTAGAGGTATGAAGAAAGAAATATGAAGTTAGGGGTATGAAGAAAGTAAGTATGAAGAAAGGGGTACAAATAAAGGGATGTGAAGTTATAGGTATGAAGTTAGGGATATGAAGAAGGGTGTATGAAGAAATGGGTATGAAGTGAGGGGTATGAAGAAAGGGGTGTGAAGTGAGGGGTATGAAGTTAGGGGTATGAGAACTTAATTTATTAATGTTAGGGGTATGAAGAGAGTGGCTTGAAGAAAGGGGTATGAAGTGATGGGTATGATGAAAGGGGCATGAATTAAGGGATATGAAATTAGGGGTATGAAGTGAGGGGTATGAAGTTAGGGGTATGAGACATTAACTGATTAAATAAGTTTTTTTTTAATTGTAAACTTTAATTTAAAAAAATAGAAAGGGGTATGAAGTAAGGGTTGTGAAGTTAGGGGTATGAGTAAAGGTGTATGAAGTGAATGAATATATAGGTATTAATTTATGGGTATGAAGTTAGGGGGTATGAATAATTGGGTATGAAGAAAGGGATATGAATAAATGGGTATGAAGTTAGGGGTATGAATTTAGGGGTATGAATAAAGGGGTATGAAGTTAGGGGGTATGAATAAAGGGGTATGAAGTGAATAAATTTAGGGGTATGAAATGAGGGGTATGAGACGTTAATTTATTAAAGAAGTGGTTTTTATAAGAATTAAATTAGTTAGGGGTATGAAGAAATGGGTATGAAGTGAGGGGTATGAAGAAATAGGTATGAAGTGAGGGGTATGAAGAAAGAGATATGAGACATTAATTGATTAAAAAAGAGGTTTTTATAGGTATTAAATTACTTATGGGTATGAAGTGAGGGGTATTTAGTGAGGGGTATGAAGAAAGGGGTATGAATAAAAGAGTATTAATAAAGGGATATCAAGTTAGGGGTATGAATTTAGGGGTTTGAAGAAAGGGGTTTGAATTTAGGGGTATGCAGTTAGGGGGTATGAAGAAAGGGGTATGAAGAAAGGGATATGAAGTTAGGGGTATGAAGTTAGGGAATGAAGAAAAGGGTATGAAGAAATGGGTATGAAGTGAAGGATTTGGAGAAAGGGGTGTCAAGTAACTGGTATGAAGTTAGGAGTATGAGATATTAATTGATTGAAGTTAGGGATAAGAGAGGGGTATGAAGAAAGGTGTATGAAGTGAGGGGTATGAAGAAAGGGGTATGAATTGAGGAGTATGAAGTTAGGGGTATGAATTTATGGGTTTGAAGTGAGGGGTATGAATTTAGGGGTATGAAGTTAGGGTTATGAGACCTTAATTGATTAAAGAAGTGTTTTTTTGTTTTTAATTTTAACTTCAATTTTTTTCTTAATCAATTAAATCCGCATACCCCTAACTTCATACCCCTTAATTCATACCCTTAACTAATTGAATACTTAAAAAAACCACTTCTCTAATCAATTAATGTCTCATAACCCTAACTTTAGGGTTTGGGGTTTAGGGTTTACTTAAAGTAGTTTTTGTAAGGATTCAATTATTTATGGGTATGAAGTTATGGATATGAAGTGAAAGGAATTAAGAAAGGGGTATGAAGTGAGGGGTATGAAGAAAGGGATATGAGACATTAATTAATTAAATAAGTGGTTTCTATGAGTATTTAATTACTCAGGGGTATGAAGTGAGGGGTAATTAGTGAGGGGTATGAATTTTTGGGTATGACGTGAATGAAGATATAGGTATGAAGTGAATGAATATAGAGGTATGAAGTGATGGGTATGAAGTAACAGGTATGAAGATAGGGGTATGAAGTGAGGGGTATGAGACATTAATTAATTAAAGAAGTGGTTTTTGTAAGTATTCAATTTTTTAGGGGTGTGAAGGGTATGAAGTGAAGGGTATGAAGAAATGGGTATGAACTGAGGGGTATGAAGAAAGGGATATGAGAAATTAATTGATTAAATAAGAGGTTTTTATAAGTATTCAATTAATTAGGGGTATGAAGTGAGGGGTATGAAGAAAGTGGTATGAATAAAAGGGTATGAAGTTAGGGGTATGAATTTATGGTTATGAAGAAAGTGGTATGAAGTTAGGGGTATTAAGAAAGGGTATGAAGTGAGGGGTATGAGACCTTAATTGATTAAAGAAGTGGTTTTTGTAAGTATTCAATTAGTTAGGGGTATGAAGAAGGGATATGAAGTGAGGGGTATGAAGAAAGTGGTATGAAGTGATGGGTATGAAGAAAGGGATATGAGATGTTAATTAATTAAAGAAGTGGTTTTTGTAATTATTCCATTACTTAGGGGTATGAAGTGAGGGGTATTTAGTGAGGGGTATGAAGAAAGGGGTATGAAGTTAGGGGTATGAATAAAGGGGTGTGATTTTAGGGGGTATGAATAAAGGGGTATGAAGTGAATGAATTTAGGTGTATGAAGTGAGGGGTATGATACCTTAATTAATTAAAGAAGTGGTTTTTGTAAGTATTCAATTAGTTAGAGGTATGAATAAATGGGTATAAAGTGAGGAATATGAAGAAAGGTGTATGAAGTGAGGGGTATGAATAAAGAGATATGAGACATTAATTGATTAAAGAAGTAATTTTTGTAAGTATTCAATTACTTAGGGGTATGAAGTGAGAGGTATTTAGTGAGGGTTATTAAGAAAGGGGTATGAATAAAGGTGTATGAAGTTGGGGTTATAAGTTTAGGGGTATGAAGAAAGAAATATGAAGTTAGGGGTATGAAGAAATGAGGTATTAAGAAAGTAGGTATGAAGAAAGGGGTACGAAGAAAGGGATGTGAAGTTAGAGGTTTTATTACTTGCTCATTTTGTGAGGTGTAGTGGTCTAGAGTGGTGGTCATTGGTAAAAGGACAAGATTCTCCCCTACCTAAAAATCCCTTGCTTACAAAAATGAGCAAAATCCCAAATTCAAAAAGAAAAATAAACAGTGATTATCATCATTACATAAATCCCTTACTCAAAATAAAAGAAAATAAATTTAAAAAATAGTGATTTTCATCACTATACATGAGCAAGTATCCCAATAAATGTGAAGAAAATGAGGAGAGCTTGAAACCCTGGAATATTCACTACTCAAAGCCATAGGGTGATCCTCAATAACAACAATGGGCTAAAAGAATATTACCTGTCATTGAAGGAGTAGTTCTAAGTAATTTTTAAAATGAGATAGATTTAGGTGTCTGATATTGCCTAGTAGTCTAGTTCAACTGAATCTAAACTTAGGATGAGATAAATATTGGAGGATCCCCAATAGAACAATGGGCTGAATGAATTCTGCTTGGCATTGGGGTGTGCTTATGTCTCATATAATATATTCATGTACACACACCAGTATAATGAGTAGTTGGGTCTTTCACAATGAAAAATTTGTCAATCAAAATTTTTGTATAGTGAGTATACAACCTTTGAGAAGTTTACTAGGGTGTTTGAGTCTTTATGGAAAACCCCAAAAATTCCCTAATAGCAACAAATTACATCAATCATCTCAAATCAATCAACTCATTTCAAATCATATCAAATCATATCATATATCATCGCATATATCAAATAAAATCATGACATGTATACCTCGCAATATACATCTCATATATGGGTGATTAATTGATTAAATTCTTATGATAAGGTTTATCAATTACATTCATGATTATTATACATTTTGTGGTGTCATTTATTAGATTGTTAAACACATATTGCATTTTTTCCTTATGTTTTAAGTGATTAAAGCATACAAGTTCATTTGCATTAGGTAATCATCATGTAATAGTACATTACATACATCGTATTTACCATATCATAACATCATCAAATTAAATGCATACAATAAATCAAATTAAAATAAACATCGCATCCATATGCATCCATCATAAGTAGTCCATATACATATCTAGATCACAACATTGAATCATACATCTCATAGCTATCTAGTGCATGTCATCCATATATCACATTGTATAGCATTAAACCAATATAAGCATTACATCCATATGCATATCATAAATATAAACATAAAACCATAAAAATAAAAGTACACATGATGAGTAATAATCAAATATCATATATATATATATATATATATATATATATATATCCGTGTGTGTGTATCTCAAAATGTACATCAGAGGGGTGGTACATCAAAATGCTCGCAAGCTACAACTGTGTAGGTCCTCAGACCTTACACCAAAATGGTACATATAGTATCAAAAATTTATACCATAGTAGTGCTAACTCTGGCCTGCTCCCCCTACACCACCTACACTAGAGTTATCTCCTTCACCCTCAGCCCTATCTTTAGGAGCCTCCTTCGTGCCTATACCTGCAAATATTTCTATGCAGGAGAATGTCTTGTGGCTGGACCGTGTCTTTGACTACCCTAGCCTCTATTATTGGAACCTATGACTATGGTGCATGGAAGACTAACCTAAGGTGCTTTTTCCAGTCCAGCATGATGCACTAAGTATCATCCTCTCTCGAGGTATGTTGCCTAAAATTCATATGTGTGACTATAGGCTCATAATATATGCAACATTGGAGGCCATCTGATCCTCATTACTCTCTAGGAGCCTTCATAGTCATATCTCCTCCTTAGTACCTACACTTGCTGACCCCTATGTTGCTGGTGCTACTGAAGTACCTAGCATAGCTACTACAAGCTATGAAGTCAAGGGACATCCCCTCATAGACCTAATAAAATTATGCTCTATGGTCTCTGCATCAAGTTTATACTATAGGAGGTCACACTGCCCTATGACCCTTTAGATCTCTATAGCTCCAATGGTAACCTATGCTCAAAGAGTTGCTCTCTCCTTGTAGCCTCACCACTGTGACTGGCCTATTGATAGCTGAGTATGTAAGGCATTGATTTATACCTGTAAGGTAGTAATGGAGGTGTCCCTCCCTAAAATATGCATTTCTAGCATGCCAATTTGAGTTTGGAGGTTGTCAACCTGGGCCTTGAGCTACCCAACCTCACTATTTGGTGCTGCTTCACCCTCCTCTGGAGCCTTGCCCTCATCCTCAACCTAAGGACCCTCCTTTTTGGATGCCCTTGCACCCCATCCTCCCTCATTCTATTAATGAACTCGATACCCATGTGGATTAGCCTCTACACCCTTTGCACCCTCTACTCCTGTGCCATCTACTGGTCTACCCAATGGACCACCACCTTACCATAGCCTGGTCATCCACTAGACATCATAATCTATTGTAGTGCCCACATCGGCCAATGCCAACTCTTGAAATTCATCATAACCATTGCCTAGTGGGGTCACATATTGCCATGTCAAAACCCTCTCTAGAGTGAGGTAGTAGTAGATGGTGGGTAGCTCTGGGATATCGTACTAGATCCTAAACTATCTAATGATACATGATAAGTAAAATAACTCCCATACATTGAGCTTGCACCCAAGAAGCCATATGTCCCTCTGTACCCATCAGAGGTATCCATCAGCCTCTATCCATGTAGGGAAATCTAGGTAATATCACCACCTAATATGATCAGGGTGCAGTTGTGTGAACTGCTCAATGTAGTAGCTCAGGTCCCCTACTCAAGACCTACTCCTAAAGCCCTCCTACTCATGAGGCTAGCACACTAAATAACACTATCGAGATGCATCAATGTCTATAATCCTTAGGGGTAATCTAATGGGGTACTCTATGGTGATATGCTACCAACCCCATATTTGAAGGAGGATACAATGAATGCGCACTCTACTTCATTATGTGATTTAGTATAGCTCATTATAGAGCTATGCTAGTAAGACAGTCCCCTAAAATAATATCAGTGGTTGTTGGGTAGTGCTAGCAAGGACATTGTGCATCCTAGCTAAGAGGTTCTAGGTGAACCTCACTTTGAAAGTGTTAGGAAGCATGATATGCATGATCAGGTGCATAAAAACATTCGCTCATTGAGAGAATATATTATTTGTGTACCAATGCTCAATATGGACCCCTCCATGGTTTGAGTGAAGTTGTGCCTTGTCATTATAGGTGCCAAAGATCTGGTCAAACACTAGTCTCTTCACCTCCATAGGTGAAGATTTTATGGCCTCACCATCCAAAGGAAGTCAAGATGTAGGTGGAATATGTTGGTCCACACATCCCAACATCAAGCCAATGTTGTCATGTAGGCCTGGTCAACCCTAATGGTGGGTAGTCTAAGGATGTACCCAAAGCCCATGACCATAAACCAGTCCTGTTATGCCTGCAACAGTGCACCGCATATGTTGTGAAGGATCTCAGATTCATTCACCCTCACAGTCAGATTCTAGTTGAAAGCAAAACAATAAAGCAAAAATGATTAAAAATTAATCAAAAACATTAAAAAAATGACCTAAAAAAATAAAAATAAAAAAATTCACAAAATATTCAAAAACACAAAAACATTGAAAAATACACTCAAAAAATTCAAAAAAATGGAAAAAGCACTTTAAAATTAAAAAAAAAATAATTAATTCCCTTCAAAAATCAAAAAATTGAAAAAATTAATTTTTTTTTTTTTAAATCTAAAGTTTGTGAACCATGGTCCACAATCAAGAAGGTGGTCAAATTTGATGATCGTTGGGATTTAAATCTCACCATGGCTGATAGTTGTAGCCCCCAATATACCAATTGGGGATGATGCTTACCAGTCACGACTAAGAAAATAACCTTTTTGGGATCATTTCCCATCTCAAGAAAACCTAAATTAAAACCATTGCAACTATGCTAACCTATGTTAAACCTAACTAGAGTGAGGTTCATTACGAACAGTTTAATGTGGTTCATTTAGCTCATTAATTATTGAGGTTCATTTTAAACTAATAAATGCAAATAATGGTCTCGGTTTTATGTGCTACATTTGTAGCACCAGCTCCTTTGCTGGTGGAAGCCTGTGGGTGATCAGCCATCAATGTGGAAGGAAGTGAGGTTGAGTTTTTAGTAAATTTTTATGTCATATTTGGTATCTCACTCTCAGAGCTCTCTGGTTTTCTAGTTGCTTTCAAGAAATAATGAAAATTAAAATTTCTAAAAATGCTTTTATATTTCCTATTTTGGTCTTGATCGCACATGACAATCATGGTCCCCAAATTAGGGTTTTCTACCCGTGGGTTTGAGCCGCAGTTAAGCAATTTGGAAAAATCAGCTGCATTTGACAAACACAATTAGCAACCTACAATAAATGTTCCAAAAACCCACTGTGAGGAGTCTTAAAATGCCAAATTAAAAATATCTACCAGACCAAAATTTTCAAAAATATCAAAAATAACAAAAAAATCAAATAATTCAAAATCCAAATGCACCTCAAACCTAGTTATTTACCCTACAAACTTTGTGGTTGTAGCGACTAGCACTCCATGCAATCTGGAAAGATGAGTAGATTACCATAAGGTCATTTGGGGTAAATTAGTCATCATTGAATTGATATGCTTCATTTCGATCCTTAAAAAACCTTTGAGGCTAGATCGCTCCACAGGAACGAGGCGTTCATGTCATTTCTTCCATGATATTTTTCAGAAGATAACCGACAATATGATTCAACATAAGCCTAATTTGAATTGTTATAATTTTTATTCCCTATGAAGGTCATCATGGCTTGATCGCTCTATGGGATAGAGATGTACAATTACTTTTAACAATTGCAATCATGGCTGATTAGGCCTAGTCAAGTAGTCAAATTTTAAATATTAAATTCTTTAGATCATTCATCATGGTCAAGCGACTCATCACTTTATTCATTTTCGTTACCCTCATAAAATTATCACTTGAGGGGGTACTCATAATATCAAAATCATAATCAAAGTCAACAAAATATCCCTTAATCATAGATCCTTTGATCTTGTCAAAATTGTGTTCATCTTACGAATCATTGCCAATAATTATCATAAGCTTACCCTTTGCTGGGAAAAAACAAATATGATAGTTTAATTTGTAGCTATCCTCCTTTAGGTTCTATAGATTCATACAACCTATAGTACACACAAAAGCATCGATTGACAATGGATGAGTACAAGCTCTTTCAAATTTAATACTTCCATACAGTTGGAAGCAATGATTCTAGGATGTGCATCTCTTTGTAGGACCTGGGGCATCTAATATTGATCAGACTAATGATCATCATTCAACCTATGACATAGTTTTAAGAGGTCTATTTTTTCTCATGCATTATTCAATCTCACAACGCATCACAAAAGGGGTATCTGTAGACACGTAAAACATGTCATGTCGAGATGACTACTCATATGGGACATGCTAGAAGACCATATGAAGGATCTTGGACAGATTCCAAGGTGAAGCGATGGTTATAACCACTTATTTTAGGTATTTTTGCGTAATCAATGTTGGCCATGGCTGACACCCATGGTTAACAAAGATCGTTGTGCCTTAGAGCTACGGTTAGCCTTCAAATCAAGTTTGATCTTGGTCGATCCAAAATTAGTTACAACGACCAATTGATTGGAGATTCAAACAGTTTGGGTGCAGAAGCTTATAAATTCTTCCATCCAACTTCTCCAACTAAAGGATCTTGATATTAGCTTCTCCATGAAGCTAGGACAAGGCCTTCCCATGTGCTATAAGACCCCCTTCCAAATTAGGGAATATAGGGAGATCCATAGTCAATTTTGAACAGTGAAGCCCTGTCGAATTACACACTCAATTGTAATTATTGAGAGGAACACTTTTTCTACCCATTTGGAAATCAAAATGGTATTTGGAACCATGAATGCAATGGAGGGCTAGGAGAAATCAAGAAACTCAATTGATCCCATTTCATCACTAATTTAAGCAATTTAACTAGTAAATCTATTAGAGGACATCAAGCGACCCTTGATCATCAATTCAATGGAGTGAATTGAGGAATCAAGCCCTGATTTGGATAACAAAGACATTTATGCCTCAACCATAGATGTCAACCATGGCTAACAGTGTCAACCACTCCACAAATTCGTAGTATTAAATTTAGGGGTATGAAGAAAAGGATATGAATAAATGGGTATGAATTTAGGGGTATAAATTTAGGGAAATGAAGAAAAGGATATGAAGAAAGGGGTATGAAGTGAGGGGTATGGGACATTAATTTATTAACAAAGTAGTTTTTGTAAGTATTCAATTACTTAGGGGTATGAAGTGAGGGGTTTTTAGTGATGGGTATGATGAAAGGGGTATGAAGTTAGGGGTATAAATTTAGGGGTACAAAGAAAGGGTATGAAATTAGGGGTATGAAGAAAAGGGTATAAGGTGAATGAAGTTAGGGGTATGAATAAAGGGGTATGAATTTAGGGAGTATTAAAAAATGGGTATGAAGAAAGGGGTATGAAGTTAGGGGTATGAAGAATGGGGTATGAAGTAAGGGTTATAAAGAAATGTGTATGAAGTGAGAGGCATGAAGTTAGGGGTATGAGAGCTTAATTAATTAATGTGAGGGGTATGAAAAGAAGGGTATGAAGAAAGGGCATGAAGTTAGGGGTATGAAGAAAGGGGTGTGAATTTAGGGGTATGAAATTAGGGGTATGAAGTTAGTGGTATGAGATATTAATTTATTAAAGAAGTGTTTTTTAATTGTAAACTTTAATTTTAATTTTAATTTTTTAAACTTAGAAAAAAACACAAAAAAATCAAAATGTTAGAAAATCAAATTTTTTCAAAAAATTTAGAAAAAAAAAAAAAAAATCAAGGTTTTTTAAAGGAAAAAAAATCAATATTTGTTCATACCCCTCACTTCACACCCTTAAATTCATACCCCTTTCTTCATACCCCTAACTTCATACCATTTTCTTCATACCCCTAACTTCATACCCCTCACTAATTGAATACTTACAAAATCCAATTCTTTAATCAATTAATGTCTCATACCCCTCACTTTAATAAATTAATATCTTAGGTTTTAGGGTTTAGGATTTAGGGTTTAGGTTTTTAGGGTTTTAGGGTTTTAGGTTTTAAGGTTTAGGGTTTAAGGTTTTAGGGTTTAGGATTTAGGATTTAGGGTTTAGAGTTTAGGGTGTGAAGTGAGGGGTATGAATTGAGGGGTATGAAGTTAGAGGTATGAATTTAGGGGAATGAAGAAAGGGGTATGAAGTTAGGGAGTATTAAGAAATGGGTATGAAGTTATGGATATGAATAAATGGGTATGAAGAAAGGGGTATGAAGTGAGGGGTATGAAGTGAGGGATATGAAGAAAGAGGTATGAAGTGAGGGGTAGAAGTTAGGGGTATGAGACCTTAATTGAATAAAGTTAGGAGTATGAAGAGAGGGGTATGAATAAAGGGGTATGAAGTGATGGGTATGAAGAAAGAGGTATGAATTGAGGGGTATGAAGTTAGGGGTGTGAAGTTAGAGGTATGAGACCTTAAATGATTAAAGAACTGTTTTATTTTTTATTTTTATTTTTAATGGTAAAATTTAATTAAAAAATTTAGGAACTTTAAAATTTTAATTTTAACATTAATTTTTTTTCTTTTTTTCTTAGGAGCTTTAAAATTTTAATTTTTTAACCTTATAAAAAAGAAAAACAATCAAAACGTTAGAAAATCAATTTTTTTTCAAAAACTTCAGAAAATCCAAAAAAATCAATGTTTTTTTTCAAAAAATAAATCAATATTTCTTCATACCGCTCACTTCACACCCTTAAATTCATACCCCTAAATTCATATCTCTTTCATCATACCCCTAACTTCAAGCCCCTCACTTCATACCCCTCACTAATTGAATACTTACAAAAACCAAAAATTTAATCAATTAATGTCTCA
Organism: Wollemia nobilis; assembly: GCA_028583015.1. Lineage (NCBI taxonomy): Eukaryota > Viridiplantae > Streptophyta > Pinopsida > Araucariales > Araucariaceae > Wollemia > Wollemia nobilis. Next base: position 76,057 of record JAQPPZ010004015.1, read on the forward strand.
TACCCCTACCTGAATACCCCTAACTTTAATCAATTAAGGTCTTAGGATTTAGGGTTTATAAGGTTTAGGGTTTACGATTTAGGATTTAGGGTTTAGGGTTTAGGGTTTTAGAGTTTAGGTTTTAGGATTTATGGTTTAGAATTTAGGGTTTAGGATGTGAAATGAGGGGTATAAAGTTAGGGGTATAAATTGAGAGGTATGAATTTATGGGTATAAAGTTAGGGGTTTGAAGTGAGGGGTATGAACAAAGGGTTGTGAAGTATGAGATATTAATTGATTAAAGAAGTGGTTTTTATAAGGATTCAATTACTTAGGGGTATGAAGTGAGGGGTATTTAGTAAGGGGTATGAATAAAGGGGTATGCAAAAAGGGGTATGAAGTTAGGGGTATGAAGAAAGGGGTATGAAGAAAGGGGTATGAAGTTAGGGGGTATGAATAAAGGGATATGAAGTGAATAAAGTTATGGGAATGAAGTGAGGGTATGAGACATTAATTGATTAAAGAAGTGGTTTTTGTAAGTATTCAATTAGTTAGGGGTATGAAGTGAGAGGTATGAAGAAAGGGTATAAAGAAAAGGGTATGGATAAAAGGGTATGAATTTAGGGATATGAATTTAGGGGTATGAAGAAAAGGGTATGATGTTTAGGGTTTAGGGTGTGAAGTGAGTGGTATAAATATAGGGGTATGAATTTAGGGGTATGAAGTTAGGGTTATGAAGATAGGTAATATTAAGAAAGGGGTATGAAGTTAGGGGTATGAATTTAGGGGTATGAGGAAAGGGGTATGAAGAAAGGAGTGTGAAGTGAGGGGTATGAAGAAAGTGGTGTGAAGTGATGGGTATGAGACCTTAATTGATTAAAATTAGGGATATGAAGAAAGCGATACGAAGTTAGAAGTATGAAGAGATAGGTATGAAGTTAGGGGTATGAGACCTTAATTGATTAAAAAAATGTTTTTATTTTTATTTTTTTAATTGTAAACTTTAATTAAAAAACAAAGAACTTTAAAATTTTAATTTTAACTTTAATTTGTTTAGGAACATTAAAATTTTAATTTAAATTTTAAAGTTTTTACCTTAGAAAAAAAAACAAAAAAAGGAAGTGAGGGGTATTTAGTGGGATGTATGAATAAAGGGGTATGAATAGAGGGGTATTAATTTAGGTGTATGAATTTAGGGTTATGAATTTAGTGTTATGAAGTTAGGGGTATAAATTTAGGGGTATGAAGTAAGGGTTATGAAGAAGGGGATATGAGACACTAATTGATTTACGAAGTTGTTTTTGTAAGTATTCAATTACTTAGGGGTATGAAGAGAGGGGTATTTAGTGAGGGGTATGAAGAAGGGTGTATGAATAAAGGGGTATGAAGTTAGGGGTATGGATTTAGGGGTATGAAAAAGAGATATTAAGTTAAAGGTACGAAGTTAGGGGGTATGAAGAAAGGGGTATGAAGTGAATGAAGTTAGGGGTATGAAGTGAGGGGTATGATGCATCAATTGTTTAAAGAAGTGGTTTTTGTAAGTATTCAATTAGTAAGGGTATGAAGAAAGGAATATAAAGTTAAAGTATTAAGAAAGAGATATGAAACATTAATTGATTAAAGAAGTGGTTTTTGTAAGTATTCAATTACTTAAGGGTATGAAGTGAGGGGTATTTAGTGAGAGGTATGAATAAAGGGGTATGAATTTACTTGTATGAAGTTAGGGAGTATTAAGAAAGGGGTATGAAGAAATGGGTATGAATTTAGGGGTATGAACTTAGGGGTATGAAGAAATGGGTATGAAGTGATGGGTATGAAGAAAGGTGTGTGAAGTGAGGGGCATGAAGTTAGGGGTATGAGGACTTAATTGATTAAAGTTAAGGGTATGAAGAGAGGGGTATGAAGAAAGGGTATTAAGTTATGGGTATGAAGAAAGGGGTATGAAGTTAGTGGTATGAGACCTTAATTGATTAAAGAAGTGTTTATTTTTTAATTTTAATTTTTTTAATTGTAAACTTTAATTTAAAATAAAATAAAAAATAGGAACTTTAAATTTTTAATTTTATTTTTAATTTTTTAACCTTAGAAAAAAACACAAAAAAATCAAAACGTTAGAAAATCACTTTTTTTCGAAAACTTTAGAAAATTGAAAAAAATCAATATTTCTTCAAACCCCTCACTTCACACCACTAACTCCATACCCTAACTTCATACCCCTCACTAATTGAATACTTAGAAAAACCAATTATTTAATCAATTAATGTCGCATATCCCTAACTTCATACCCTAATTTAGGGGTATGAAGTGAGGGGTATGAGACCTTAATTTAGTAAAGAAGTGGTTTTGTAAGTATTCAATTAGTTAAAGGTATGAAAAATGGGTATGAAGTGAGGTGTATAAATAAAGGGGTAGAAAGTGAGGGGTATGAAGAAAGAGATATGAGACATTAATTGACTAAAGAAGTAGTTTTTGTAAGTATTCAATTACTTAGGGGTATGAAGTGAAGGGTATGAAGAAAGGGGTGTGAAGTTAGCAGTATGAATTTAGAGATATGAAGAAAGGGGTATGAATTTAGGGGTATGAAGAAAGAGGTATGAAGGAATGTGTATGACGTTAGGGGTATGAAGTTAAGGGTATGAAAAAAGGTGTATGAAATGAGGGGTGTGAAGAAAGAGGTGTCAAGTGAGGGGTATGAAGTTAGGGGTATGAGACCTTAATTTATTAAAGTTAGGGGTATGAAGAGAGGGGTATGAAGAAAGGGGTATGAAGTGAGGGTATGAAGAAAGGGGTATGAATTGAGAGGTATGAAGTTAGTTGTATGAAGTGAGGGATATGAAGTTAGGGGTATGACACCTTAATCGATAAAATAAGAGTTTTTATTTTTATTTTTTTATTATAAATTTAATTAAAAAAAATTAGGAACTTTAAAATTTTAATTTTAACTTTAATTTTTTTCTTTTTTTCTTAGAAACTTTAAAATTTTATTTTTTTATCCTTAGATAAAAAAATCAAAATGTTAGAAAATAATTTATTTTCAAAAAATTTAAAAAATCCAAAAAAGTCAATGTTCTTTTTTAAGAAAAAAATTAATGTTTCTTCATACACGTCACTTCACACCCCTAACTTCATACCCCTTTCTTCATACCCCTTTATTCATACCCCTAAATTCATACCCCTTTTTTCATACCCCTTACTTCATATCCCTCACTAATTGAATACTTAAAAACAAATTCTTTAATCAATTATTGTCTCATACCCCTAACTTCATACCCTAAGTTAGGGGTATCAAGTGAAGGGTATGAGACCTTAATTGATTAAAGAAGTGGTTTTTGAAAATATTCAATTAGTTAGGGGTATGAATAAAGGGGTGTGAAGTGAGGGGTATAAATAAAGGGATAGAAAGTGAGGGGTATGAATAAAGGCATATGAGACATTAATTGACTAAAGAAGTGGTTTTTGTAAGTTTTCAATTACTTAGAGGTATGAAGCGAGGGGTATTTAGTGAGGCATATGAAGAAAGGGGTATGAACAAATGGTTGTGAATAAAGGGGTATGAAGTTAGTGATATGAATTTAGAGGTATGAATAAAGGGGTATGAAGTGATGGGTATGAGGCCTTAGTTGATTAAAGAAGTGGTTTTTGTAAGTATTCAATTCGTTAGGGGTATACAGAAAGGGGTATGAAGTGAGAGGTATGAAGAAACAGGTATGAACTGAGAGGTATGTAGAAAGGGATATGAGAAATTAATTAATTAAATAAGTGGTTTTGTAAGTATTTAATTACTTAGGGGTATATAGTGAGGGGTATTTAGTGAGGGGTATGAAGAAAGGGGTATGAATAAACTGGTATGAATTTAGGGGTATGAAGAAAAGGGTATGAAGAAAGGGGTATGAATAAAGGGGTATGAAGTTAGGGGTATGAAGTTAGGGGTATGAATTTAGGGGTATGAAGTGAGGGATATGAAGAAAGGGGTATGAAGTGAGGGGTATGAAGAAATGGATATGAGACATTAATTGATTAAGAATTGGTTTTTGTAAGTATTCAATAACTTAGGGGTACGAAGTGAGGGGTATTTAGTGAGGGCTATGAAGAGATGGGTATGAAGTTAGGGGTATGAATTTAGGGGTACAAATAAAGGGTATGTAGTTAGGGGTATGAAGTTAGAGGGTATGAAAAAAGGAGTATAAAGTGAATGAAGTTATGGGTATGAAGTGAGGGTTATGATACATTAATTGATTAAACAAGTGATTTTTGTAAGTATAGAATTAGTTAGGGGTATGAAGTGAGGGATATAAAAAAAGAGATATGAGACATTAATTGATTAAATAATTGGTTTTTGTAAGTATTCAATTACTTAGGGGTATTAAGTGAGGGGTATTTTGTGAGGTATATGAAGAAAGGGGTATGAAGAAATGGGTATAAATAAAGGGGTATGAAGAAATGGGTATAAATAAAGGGGTATGAAGTTATGGGTATGAAGTTAGGGGTATGAAATTAGGGAGTATTAAGAAAAAGGTATGAAGAAAAGGTGTGAAGTTAGGGGTATGAAGAAAGGGGTATGAAAAAGGGGTATGAATAAAGGGATGTGAAGTGAGGGGTATGATGTTAGGGGTATGATACCTTAATTTATTAAAGTTAAGGGTATATGAAGAAAGGGGTATGAAGTGATGGGTATGAAGAAAGGATATGAATTGAAGGTAGGAAGATAGGGGTATGAAGTTAAGGGTATGAATTTAGGGGTATGAGACCTTAATTTATTAAAGAAGTGTTTTTTTTTATTATTATTATTGTACACTCTAATTAAAACAACACTTCTTTAATCAATTAATATCTCATATCCCTTTCTTCATACCCCTAACTTCATACCCATTTCTTTTTATCCATAATTAATTGAATACTTGCAAAAACCAATTCTTTAATCAATTAATTTCTCATGCCCCTAAATTTAATGAATTAAGGTCTTAAGGTTTAGGGTTTAGGGTTTAGGATTTATACGGTTTAGATTTTAGGGTTTTTGGGTTTAGGGTTTTATGGTTTAATATTTAGGTTTTAGGGTTTGAAGTGAGGGGTTTGAAATTATGGGTATGGAGAAAGGGGTATGAAGTTAGGGGTATGAAGATAGGGAGTATTAAGAAAGAGGTATGAAGAAATGGGTATGAAGTTAGGGGTATGAAGAAAGGGGTATGAAGAAAAGGGTATGAAGTGAGGGGTATGAAGAAAGGGGTTTGAAGTGAGGTGTATGAGACCTTAATTGATTAAATTTAGGGGTATGAAGAAAGGGGTATGAAGTGATGGGTATGAAGAAAGGGGTATGAATATAGGGGTATGAAGTTAGGGGTATGAAGATAGGGGTATCAAGTGAGGGGTATGAAGTTAGGGGTATGAGACCTTAATTGATTAAATATGTTTTTTTTTTTTTTAATTGTAAACTTTAATTAAAAAAATAAGAACTTTAAAATTTTAACTTTAACTTTAATTAAACTTTAAATTTTAAATTTTAACTTTAATTTTTTTCTTTTTTCTTAGGAAATTTAAAATTTTAATTTTAATTTTTAATTTTTAATTTTTTACCTTAGAAAAAAACAAAAAAAATAAGTGAGGGGTATTTAGTGAGGGGTTTGAATAAATGGGTATGAATATAGGGGTATGAAGTTAGGTGTATAAATTTAGGGGTATGAAGAAAGGGGTATGAAGAAATGGGTATAAAGAAAGGGGTATGAAGTGAGGGGTATGAGACATTAATTTATTAATGAAGTGTTTTTTGTAAGTATTCAATTACTTAGGGGTATGAAGTGAGTGGTATGAAAAAAGGGGTATGAAGAAAGGGGTATGAATTTAGGGGCATGAAGAAAGGGGTATGTGAAGAACACAAGCTTATACTAAGAGGGGGGTGAACAATATAAGACCACTTTTAACTTTTCTTTCCCAATTTTAATTATGTAATATATCAATGGCAATATCAACAACAATAATCAAAGAAATGCACAAATCACCACACACAATAGAGACACCAATTTAACATGGTTCACCTAATGTGGGCTACTCCACGGAGAAAATATTTCACTAAAATTTTCTCAACAAATCTCTTCGGAAACCTTTCCCTATTACAATTTTTATGGACCTTTGTCCAAAGGAGACACCAATATCCTAAGCTGGTTTATGGAAACCAACCCATAGGAGACACCAATCTCCTAATTTGGTTCGTGGATCTCTATCCACATGAGAAATCCTTCTCCTCTACTTTTGCTAGTGAACCTCTAGAATGCAACTGCCTCCACTAACCTGGGATGTGGATCTCTCTCCACTAAAGACCTGTCCTCTATATCCTGGCTAATGGATCTCTATCCATTGGAGACTATTATCCTCTACTCTATCACCTTTAAAAATTTGATCAATCTCTATCTCAAATTTGCACTAAACACAGTCCTTCGATCTAGCACAAATATGCTTGTTCTTTGTCTCATTCTATACTAAAATCAATCCTTCATTCTAGCACAAAACTTGATCAATCTCTATACCTGGTCTGGTAAAAATCTATCCTCAAATATGCACTAAATATTATCTTCTATTTGTCATCAATCTTTATCAATAACCTCTTCTAGATCTATCCCAAAAATTAACTCAAGGTTTGAACAAATAAATCAACTCAACTCTCAAGTCTTCTCAAAGACCTATCTCAAATCCATCCACAAGTCCTCACAAGAACTTGTTTAATCTACTTGCAAGTCTTCTCTAAGACTTGCTTCAAATTTGCTCAACAAGTCCTCACTAGAACTTGTCCAATTGGCTCTCAATTCTTCTCTAAGACTTGCCTCAAATCTGCTCAACAAGTCCTCACTAGAACTTTTCCAATCTGCTCAACAAGTCCTCACTAGAACTTGTCCAATCTACTCAACAAGTCCTCACTAGAACTTGTCCAATATCTGATTGTAAGCTTCCACAAAATCTCACACAAATCTATCCTTAAGTCCCCTCTAGGACTTACTCAAATATACCACTAGCTTTCACAAAATATTTTCAATACAATTTAAAACTTGCTAACTCAACTCAACTCAATCCATCACAGAAAACCTCTTTCACTTGTATGAACAAGTTTTCACTCAGATCTCATAGTAACACATAGAGAATGGTTAGAGACTCAACATGTTACTCACTCACACCAATCAATCAATCACTTTCAAACCCTTTTTTTCAACTTCAGAAACATATAGAGAATGGTTAGAGACTCAATATATTTCACACACTCAAATACTCAATCACTTTCAATTTCACTTTGCAAATCTCAAAAACATATAGAGAATGGTTAGAGACTCAATATGTTTCACACACTCAATCACTTTCAATTTATCTTTCAAATCAATTTAGAATATAGAATAAATGTTTCACATAACTTGAATTATCACTCCAACACTTTCCAATAATTGTAGCTCAAACAACTCAATCAATGAAACTAACTTTCTTGTAAAACCCTAAGCCAATATTTCATTCAATGCTCTCAACAAATCTCACAATGTAACTCCAATCTCAACTCAAGATATTGACACTTTCACATAACAATGATCTTCACAAGTTCTCACTCAAGCATTCACCTATCAAGTATGTATAGACTTTCTCAACAATGCTTATCAAACAAGGTTTTATAGCAAACTTTCACTCAAAAAACCTTTAACCATAACTCTCAATCAATTCTCACAAAAACAACCCTTTTCACTCCAAATTAGCATTCATAACATCCAACAATCACTCTCAAGGATGATGTGCCCTTACCTCTTGTTTGAAGATGATTTTACCTTTAAACACCTATCTTAATCATAACAACTACTTTTGCCATTACTTGGGTTAGATAGCAAATACTTGTTCTCAATAAATTCTCACAAGAATATTTCAACAAGTCAAGATATCACAACTAATCAACATTTTTTCTCCTTCCAATGCAATTAATAACTTTGTATTCAACAAATATTTCTAACCCCTAAGGCACACCTTATTACTCCTCTCAATACTTCAAAAATCAAAACCCTAACATAAAACAATGCCAAACCTTTTGTCTCCCACACAAAAATCTTATACATGCAAATTCCAATTAAAACCCTTTAAGAAAAAATTCTCCGCAAATTTTGGAGCTTCCACAAATTTTGGACCTTTGTAAATTTTAGAATCAAAGCATACCTTAGACAGCGTAAAAAGGTGTCTCACGGGTTTTAAACTCAAAACCTATTCCATTCAGGTGCCTTAGCAAGGCATGCGCCCACCGCATGGGATACGAGACATAACACAAAGGATAAGACTTTCATATTTCCTTTGTACTTCTCCTTATGCATAGTCAAAACACTTCTTCACTTTGCCAAAAATAAGCCAGCGGGATTTGATCCTTGCACCTCTCCTTCGATAATGACTTGGCACCTCCCTTGCTTCCAGTTGTGCTACAACGCACTTTGGGATAGGAAACAAGAATCACATCTATTTGTCGTCTGCCTTGCACACCCTTCAAAAAATACACGATCGCATTCTATTACCATGCACTCGAAATTACACTTTTCACATTGATCGTGGATAATTTTACCATGGGTTTCTTCCCTCCTTTATATGCATGGTGTTAGGTCTTCGATGATGTCGATGTGAATAATTTGAATTAATTTAAAAATTCAAATTATAACCTTTATAACCCTAGATTTAGGGTTAAATTAATTAATTTATAAATTAACTTATAATTAAATTAATAACTTTAAAAGTTAATTAAATTAATTTATAAATTTAATTATAATAAAACTATTATAATTAATTAAATCTTTGGCTCTTGAATCTTTAATATTATAATAAATGATTATATAATTATTTTTCTTGGGACTTCCTTTTGCCCTTTAAACCTCATCTGTCCACTTGGGAGGAAACATTCTTTTGCTCTTGATTCCAAAACCTGAAACTAATGTTACTCACTAAAATTGACATTCACTGGTGCTGACTTCTTGACATCAATAACAAAAAAACTTGCTCATATTTCCAACAATATCCCCCTTTGTCATTGATGGCAACCCAATTATCTTTTATCATTTCCTTAACCTTTTCTGTTTTGCTCCTTCTCAGAAACCGCTCCCCCTGACTGAATGCTCTCCCCCTGACTCAAATATTTCTCCCTTTGACATCAATGGCATAGGTTCACCTTTGGGGATCAGGGATAAGAATGAGTCTCTTAGCTTAACCCCTCCCCCACCTCTTCTTGAGGTGGTTAATTCTAGGGTGGAAGTATTTCTACTTCCATCAAGCATTGATCTTTGCATTTGTCTGCTTTCTTCCTCAACTGATCCTTCTTATTCCTCTAACTAATCATGTTCCTTATTATATCTAGAATTTCTGCTCTACACCATTTTTCTATATGCCCATCATTTTTGCAATTATAACACTTAATATTATTATTCCTTTGAGGTGTAAATATCTTGGGATTTCTCTTGGTAAAGTCATATCTATTCCTTCTTCTTCAAATTGAAGTGTGAGTTTTGCATTTTGCTTCCTTTCTTTCCATAATGCATCAAGAGCAACAGTAAGGTCACCTACAAGATCAACTTCTCCTGTTTTTGATTCTTCCTCTATTTCTTTGCCTTTGGAATCATCTTCATTCTTTTTTTATTTATCTTCTATAGGATCACCTCCTTAATCTTCTATTTCTATGAGTAGATTCTCTTCAGGTTCTTCAAGTTTATTTTCATATTCATCATCACTGAAACTAAAACCACTTCTTGTACAACTATATTAATATGACCAAAATTACCACATCTAAAACACTTGAGGATTATTGGTGATTTTTTCTCAACTACTTCCATTTATTTTGTTAGAAACAATACTTCATTATTTTATGAGGAACTTCCATCACTATCACTTGAGTACTTACTTGTTTTATCTACATAGAAACTCCTCTTCTACATTTGGAAGAACTTATTTCCTTGCTCGCCTTTTCCATACCTGATTTTCTTCGGGTACCTATGTATTTATGTTTCCTTGTTATTATGATCATATTTTTCTTCATCATTGCTATTTCTAGCTTCTTGACAATCAGATGCATAGTGACCATACTTTCCATAATTGAAACATCTAACAGTTTGTGTACCTTTAGACTTTCTTGGATCCTTGTTCCTTCTGCCATAATTTGCTTCTTTATCATTGGATACCTCATTTCTTGAATTTGAATTATTACCCTTTGTCTTCTTAGTGACTTTGAAGGCTGCTTCTTTCCAAATATTAGGTTCCTCTTTTGGCCTTATATCAAAATCTATGAGGATGCCAAGTAATTCATCTCTTATCAAAAGCTCACCATATTTTGATTCCTCTATATTTGATATCTTTTCATTAAATATTTTTGAGAGTGACCTTAGGATATTATCAAAAACATTAGATTCTTGATCTTCAAGCCCAAGCCCTGGCATAGAGCTACACGAAGTAGATAAGCACTAATAATTTCCTCATCCTTCATTTTTAGCTCTTCAAATTATCTCTTGAGATTTCTTAATTTTACCTTTTTGACCTTTTTATCTCCTTCATATATGTGTTGCAATTTATCCCAAATTTCCTTTATATATTTTCATTGCATAACCTTTACAAACTCTATTCTATGCAAACCTCTTAAAATTGCTTTCGTTTATCTTGAATTGTAGTGATATAGGAGCTTACCATCTTTGTCTATAGGTGGAGTAGCTAGTGGAGTGTATCCATTTTTAATTACTTCTCATATTTATTCCCAAGTTCCATTAGGTGAATCTTCATTCTCATGCTCTAGAATACATAATCACTTTCATCAAAAATTTGTGTTGAATTATCCTTAGAATCCATTTGTGTTCTTGTAAGATTTTCCTACTATTAAACTCTTCTGAAGGAACCCGCTCTGATACCAATTGAAGAACACAAGCTCATACTAATAAGGGGTGAACAATATAAGACCACTTTTTACTTTTCTTTCCCAATCTTAATTATGCAATATATCAATGGCAATATCAACAACAGTAATTGAAGCAATGCACAAATCACCACACACAATAGAGACACCAATTTAATGTGGTTCACCTAATGTGGGCTACTCCACGAAGAAAATATTTCACTAAAATTTTCTTAACAAATCTTTTGGAAAACCTTTCCCTATTACAATGTTTATGGACCTCTGTCCAAAGAAGATACCAATCCCCTAATATGTGTTATGGGCACCAACCCATAGGAGATACCAATAGCCTTATTTGGTTCATGGATCTCTATCCATAGGAGAACTCCTTCTCCTTTGCTTTGGATGGCAAAACTCTATATGACAATTGCCTCCGCTACCCTAGGATGTGTATCTCTCTCCACTAAAGACCTCTATCCTCGATGTCCTAGCTAATGGATATCTATCCACAAGAGACTAATATCCTCTACTTTGTCACCTCCAAAGCTCTGATAAATCTTCTCAAATATGCACTAAACATAGTCCTTTGATCTAGCACAAATATACTCGTTCTCTATCGTATTTTGTACTAAACTTAGTACTTCGGTACAGCACAAAACCTACTCAATCTCTATCCTTGGTTTGATATAAATCTATCCTTATATCTGCACAAAAATTTATCCTTTTTCTATATTCAAGCTTTACCACAAAGCCTGATCAATCACCTCTACTATATCTATCTCAAACCTTAACTCAAGGTTTTAACAAATCAATAAACTTAGCTCTCAAGTCTTCTCAAAGACCTGTATCAAATATGTCCATAATTCCTCACAAGAACTTGTCTAATATGCTCTCAATTATTCTCTAATACTTGTTTCAAATATGCTCAATAAGTCCTCATTATAACTTTTCCAATCTACTCTCAAGTCTTCTCTAAGACTTACCTCAAATATGCTCAACAAGTTCTCACTAGAATTTATCCAATCTGCTCAACAGGTCCTCACTAGAACTTGTCCAATCTACTCAAAAAGTCCTC
>JAQPPZ010004016.1:0-89493 GCA_028583015.1 Wollemia nobilis
AGGGGATATCACCAAAAATAAATTGGAAATAACATATGTGGACCCCATGATTTTGCACCGCTCGCCTGCAACCTGCGAAGACCAAGATAACCAAATACCACACCTAGACATGTCCAAAACACATGAAATTTGTACAGAATGTATAAATAAACATTTTAAGATAAACAATGTGGTTATATTTTCAAAATTAGATGCAGATCCACCTGCATGTAACTGGGGTGCCCGGATGGGCCCTTCGAACCTGCAAAACCTTAAAAGTATGATATCTCGGCCAATTTAACTCCAAATTACATGAAATTTAAACTAAAGAATAATATGATGGTCTATAATAATATCATTAAAAATAGTAATAAAATTATGCAAGTATTTATCCTCATCCCGGGGGGGATGGTGGTGACTGCAACTAATTGGGGGGCACCCTGGGAAGGGATACCCACCAATTATGCACATGTTTTGATACAAATACCAATGGGAAATGATCCTAAATAGTCCAATGGGTGTTGTAATCTAATTTGGTGAATAAATTCACCTGGATGGAAAAGTTACACTCAAAAGGACCTCTTGAAGTCACCCGATAACCTCCTTCACTAAGAAGAGATTCCAAGGGCAAGAGAGCTCAATAAGTTGGGGGGAAATCTTGGCAGCACTCCATTGCATATCCTAGAACTCATCTCCTTATTTTTTGTGTGGAAATTGAACCCATTTTATAGCCCAAAGGGGCTCATGTACAATAATGCATGCAAGGGCATGCATGGCAGGAGGCGCCATTTGTCAAAAGGGAGGCATGCACTGGATGTGGAAGAGAATCTCCATTCTGGGCCTCCATTATGAAGCATGTCTAAATGGTAGTTTTTGGGCACCAAATATCCTAGATTTAACTTTTTCTACGTCAAACCTGCTCACCGTCCCACCTTGGGATGATGGCTCACCACCATCCTAGGGTGGGACGGTGGGAATCTTCCACCATCCCATGGTGGGACGATGGTGAATTTTGGGGAAAAACTTCCCAAAATTGGGCCATAAGCCTCCAAAAATCCTTTTGGAGTGGCTATAAGCACTGTGAACCTTCTGAGGTCTACCCAAGGGGACATATGATGCCAATTTGATAATTTTTTGTAGGTGCTTAATCTGGTTGACCATATTTTAGTGTCTATAGATTGTATCTAGAAAACCCATCCATTAGGGAGAGCATCTCATGGCTTGCAGTGGCATCAACAAGAGCATATATGTTTGGCAATGGGAATGAATCCTTTGGAGTTGATCTATTCAAATATCTAAAGTCTATGCAAATATGGACTCTTCCATCAGGTTTTCCCATGGGTACCATGTTCGAGACCCATTTAGGATAGTCGATAGAAATGATAAAAATCACATCCAACAGTTTTTGCAAATCATTCTTCACCATCAAAGTGATAGTTGGATGCTTTTTTTTTATCTTTTGATTGACTAGCTTCTTCATGGGATTCAATGAAAGATTGTGAACAACTAACTTTGGATCAAGCCCTGACATTTCTTTGTAGATCCAAGAAAAAAGGTTTGACCTCTCATTAAGGAGAGGGATTATGATGGCTTGTTCCTCTGGAGATATACTTTATCCAAACTTGAATTTCTTTGGTTGAGTAGGATCATCATTGATTTCCACCTTGAAAGTCTCTTCTACAACCATATGTAACCCATCCTCTAGCTGGTGAGGCATGGGTATTAAATGAATGTCATCGATGGGATTTACAAGTCCTACTAACTCAGGATCCAAACCAACATGGAATACATCATATGCACAACTTTATGTAAAATGAAATGGTTGTAATATATCTTCATTAGGGAAAATATCGTCAGGCTCCATAGGTGAATCAGTGCGATCCTAATCAATAGCATCTATATCAAGATACAATGGTTTAATAGGATATTTTAGGTTATGAAATGGAGTCGTAAAATCAATGGATATTGTGTTGATGTATGGAATGAAATCTCCAAGACCACATGGGTGAAATCTTATCTCAGAGGTTTTCCTTCCATACTATCGATGAGGCTCTAGAGGAAAAGGAATCTCTGGATCTGGTCCATGAGTAGGTCGGATAATAGGATCATTGGGTTCCAAGAGCTCTTTGAACGTAAGTAGATGGGGATTGATTGCATGGTAAATGGCATCTAATTCGATAGGTATTCCCAAAATTCGCAAGCTAGGGTCTATGGCACGAAGTGCTACTTATATTTCTACCAGCATGTTGACTTGTTGTAAGTGGTGAGCCCCAAGATAATGCATATCATTCTTGTCTTCATAGTCATAATCACTTATTTAAAAACCATTAGCATTGGTATGTAGCCCTAAGACAAGGGGCACATGTATTAGCCCCAATTAGGCCATATTTGTCTCATCCTCATATTCTTTGTCACTTATGAAGATTCTATTTGCATTATTTTATTGCCCCAAGCTATGGGGCCACTGCCTTGGCCCTAGGTAGGCTCTTTTTGTTGAGTCCTCTGAATCATAGTCACTTTTGTCTGATATGTATCCACTCTCGTTGTGGCTAGACCAGGAAAATATTTGTAAATAGCGAGGCCCATGATAGGCTAAGCTTGTATGTGCTTCATCATTTATTGCCACATATCTATTTTCTTCTCACTCTTCATCCTACAAGATGCAACCTATCAGGGTAACATCAATTGAGAAGTTTGGATGATAAATATCTGGTGGTGGTATGTTTACCACGACCACTTGTCTATTGATCAAATTTCTTGTACTTGGTGGCTGATAAGGAATAAAATTGATGTCTTCTCCTAACCCCAAGCTTAATCTGTCCAAGGATGCTGCTAGAGAGTCATATTGACCTCTGATGTGGTAGCCTAACCCAAACCTATTAGTAGGAAGCTGGTAGTGTGGCTTGTATAGTCTCCTATGCCCCATATTATATATACTAAGACCATAGCCATGCCAGTGGCAACATTCAAAGTAGCTTAGAGCAAACTCGGGATTAGAGAGGTAATGAAAATTAACAGTGAATAGTTCATAATTGTCCTCTTCTACATCTAAAGACTCATGGGCACAATCTAGGCCAGCATAGATAAAGTTGGTTTGGTTGGGAGGGATTCCAAGTGGAACAACTATTCCCACTTGTGTTATTAGGTCTTTTTGTCATCTTATATCTTGTGCAAAATCAATGATGGGCATGAATGTTATATTCTACACAAGGTACTCTCCTATCCATATACTTTCCAATTGTATTATTGCATGTGATGTGGATGACCCTACAAATGACATTGGCGAAGAGAGTTCTAGTATTTTATCGGCTTGATCTTGGAGATATTCTTATTCCATGGGACTTGGGATTTCTACAATGTCTATAGATAGCAATTCCTTGGGATTTTCTTCCTCGATTAATGGTACCTTTAGATTTTGATTGTCTTTAGGTTTAGACATTGATGGTCTCTTAGAAGCATCGGTTGTTTTGGGTGCAAGAGGAGGTGCTGATGTGGATGGGTCTTTTTGTACCCCTTTATCTCTATCATCTAGTTGCATAGTTGGAGATGAAGGTCTTACATACATGTGGGTGGAAGGAATCATAAAATATCCTAGAAAATCCACCTGATGGACATTTTTGAATGGTTCTTCATCAAACAGAACCACATAGACATTTTCATCATGCACATACTTGATACATTGGTGTAAAATCAAAGGAACACATTTTATATATCTTATCCATGGATGCCCTAGGAGGATGTTGTATTGCATTGTCCCTTACAAGACATGACACATCACAAGGATGGTCTTATACCCCACCTTAATGGGTAGGACTATTGTTCCCACAGTAGAGCATAAAGCATCATTGAAAGCTCTTAATGTGTAGGCTCTTGGAATGATATTGGATTTGATTTTAAGGTGCCCTATTATTATTGTTGTGATGATGTTGATTGATGAACCTGTATTGATAAATACTTGCTTAAAATGTAAATAATTGATAGACACAACAATATGCAATGGAGGGTCTGGTAAGGTAGTAGGTATTGTCTTAATCTCATGATCATAAAATTGAATTATAGGTTCTTGGCATTGCTATACTTGTCCCAAAAAATGAGTGAATGCATTGGGGTCCTATGGTTGGAGCTCATATGATCTCAAAATATCCATCAAAGTCTTCTTGTGCTTTGGGGACTGTTGTATGAGCTCAAATATAGATAGCTTGGCCAAATTTGTTTGTAATTTTTGTTCGAGTCCACTTCTAAAAGTTAGCACAGGTTGGGTTGGTGGACCTAGAAGGTTGTTTTGCCCCTACCTCTACCTAGGTGTAGTTGGGACATTAATGGGAGTCGTAGGAGGATATTGTTGACCATATTTCCTACTCTTTATTGCTACAATGACAATTTCCACCATCCCAATGTATCCATGGGTAGGTGTATCAATTTGGACTTGATTGACTTGGGTACCTTGCCCTCTACGAACCTCATGGTTTGGCAATGAGTTTTTGTATATACCCATATCTCTATTATCAAAATCCAATGGGTTGTCAACTTTAAGTTCTTCCACCTCAATCATATTTTGCACTTGAAACCAATGCAAACTTCAATGTCATGCCCCAATATCCTATGATAAGGGAAAAATTGATCTTCCCTATATCCTTTTGGCTTAGGACAGTTGGGATCTAAAAGAGGTACATCAAGAAATTTGATCTTCCTAGCCTCGCTCAATTGGTTGAAAATTGATTGCATTGACTCTGATAGAGGTGTAAAATAGCGAGGTGGCTTACGTTCTTTGTTTTACCCCTGATTGTTCTTTTGATCATAATTGGCTGGTGGGGACTGTGATTTATACTTCTATGGTTTCTACAAAGCCCCATACTTAGGTGTAGCAAATGCTACTTGATTAAATGGAGCAGGGTTTGCCTGCTTCTGCTTGTATTTTCCATTCTTACTATTTTTGTTCTACTCCTTCTTAGTTCGGATCTTGATGGTTCCCTCATCTACTTTTATGTCCTCAATGAGTTTAGCCTGTGCCAAGGCTTCCTCAAACAAAGGATATTTTTGAAGTTAATAACAAGAGTAATATGTGTTTAGAACAACTCTTGGTGAACATACGGATGAATTCTTCTTTGGGGACATAGAATGATAATTTTGCCATGACTTTTATCCATCTATACCCATAATACGTTACTGGCTCATCATCATAATATTTTGAGTTGGCCAGGTATGAAAGGTTCACCTTATTTTTAGTACTAAAGGAAAAACATTTTAGGAAAGCATTTACTAGTTGTTCAAAATTAGATATGCTATGCTTGGGTAGTTGGTTGAACCATTGAGTGGCAGCACCCAAAAATATCATAATGAAAGTTCTTAGCATAAGAGCACCATTGTATTCCAGATAAAAACATGCATTGATGAAATTGGTAACATGCTCTTGTGCATCCTCTTCACCCTTGAATTTTTCTAACCTAGGCATCTCAAAGTGCTTAGGATATGCAAGGCTAGGAACTAATGGGCATAATGGTTGGTTGTGTATTTTACTTAGTGTTGGTTGGTTCCCAACCATATCTTACCTCTCAAAGGATTTCATATTTTCAACGAGTGCCTATAATACCTTTGAGGCAAGGAGTTCCTCTTCTTGCAAGCCCACTCATGGTGGTAATGGAGTTAACCCTTTATCCACTTGACTTGTTATATTATCTTCCCTCCTACGAGAAGATTCATGATGTGTTTGATCCTAATTTATCATGTTTACCATTTCCCCACCAGTTTGATTTTGTTCATGATTTGAGTGGTAGTTTCATTGTGGGATTTCTTCTTGCCTAATGCACCCTTCTTTTGGTTATTCAGTGTGTTTATATATTTGGTGATCATTACCATTTTCTTGTAGGTTGATACGAGATAGCTACTCAACTTGTTCTCTTAAATGTTTCTCATGTTGGCACAAAAGCATTTTTCTTTGTTTTTCATGCTCGAGAGCTTCCACTAGCTCTCGCTCTTTGTGTAATGCATTTTCTAACCATCGCATGCAATATGATTATGTTGTTAAAGAAGATTCATGTTTGTCTAATTCTATTCTTGTGGTTTTGATTCATAGATTCCTCAAAGAGGTTTCCATTTTTTCTTTGCTCTTGCTAGCTAATGTAACTTGCTATGTATGTTCTATGTGGTGATAAGTGTCTCTATGGTCAGACTCGATATGAGACCTATGGGGTCGCTCTAAAGCATCCCCAGGTTGAGTGGTGCATTTAGAAGTTATGCTTCGTGAGATTCCATATGCAAAATATTTTGTAGCTATGGTTCTGGGAGTCAGCCTTGAATAGTTTTGATCCAACTCATCTAACTATCTTGTTTTCCATGGCTGATCCCATGGGGTTCCATTCAACCCAACAAGGTCATAATCTATTGGAATCCTCCTTCCTATGGGAAGGATATCCTCTGTTTGGTACCTATGATTGGATGTAGCTCTAGTTTCTTGTCCTTTAGTGGGCAGACCTATTCTAAGTGTCTCATGTGAAGTTTGAGATGTTGTGACTCTTGTATATCTTTTTGGTGATGAAGTCTTTGTGGCCCCACCGTTCCTACATGAGGATGGAGGTGGGGAGACCCCATCATCCCTATTTGAATAATGGGGTCTAGAGCCCCTCTTATTTCCATTAGGGGAGGAAGCCATTAAAGCCTCCTCATGTATTTGAGAAGTTTTTGTGTTTTGATATGAGGGCCTTCAGTCCTCCTCGTGTCTTCTTGATGATGATGGTCGTGAAGCCTCCTTGTGTTTTTGTGATTTAGTTCCATGATGTGACTCCCTAATTGGGGTTTCTTGAGGATAACCCCCAAGGGTTGAGTTATCACCCCTTAGGCTTGCAGAACTGTGTCTCATGGACTTATGAATAGGTGGTTCAATGTTACTACGACTCTTTCTATGGGTATGTGTTGCTTTAGATTTTGCCTTGGTATTCGATCGAGGATGCTTACTTCTGTTTTCAACCATTGTGTTTGTGAATTAATCTTGAGTGTTGCAATTAAACAACATCAAGGAAGTGTTTATATTGATTACCAATTTATGTGTACCCTAAATTTTATACTGTGTTTTTATGTGTTATTGTTCTTGTTTTCTTGCTCTTGTTTTGGATTTAGAATTAGGAGACTCATCCATAGTGGGAATCAAGAACATCCATGTTAAATATGATTTTCTCAAAAAGAGGCTAGGGTACACTACTTAAATCCCAATGGGGTGTTCGCCTAGATCTTCCACTATGAACCAATTATTTTTCCAATAGTGGGATACAATTTGAACACAAGTAAATTAGTACCACTATAAAGAAGTTCCTTATTCTGTTCTAGGAAAATCTAAGGGGTAAGTCAGTGGAAGGAGATGAATGCCAATGTCACCAGATTGAATTGAGGGTTGGTGATGAAATCCAACTCCCCAATGTTTAAAACATGTGTGCGTGTGTGGGGTTCATTTTAAATTTACATAAAGTAAAATGCATCATACAACAAAAATGCATCTTTCCTATATGCCTAATACAAATGATATTTCAGTTTTCAAAAATATGCATAAACTAATATGAGTTTCATGGACACACTCTATTTTGTGCAAATATGGCCTCTAGGAGGGCCTCAAAGCAAGAAAACCAACACACAATTTCTAGCATGTTGGATTCTAGGGCAGACTTTACAAGCATAAGCCACTGTTCCTAGTAACACCTAGTGGAAATCTAAAAAACCCTAAGATACGCAAGATGTGAGTTCTTTCCTTTTCATTCTTTAGTTTCCAAATTAAAATGTGTCTTAATATTCACTATTTTAGGAAACCAAGAGCATATAGAATACCATAAAATATTAGAAAAGTGTACCAACCTCTAATATAGCTTAGAGAATAGAGATTTTATCCTCTACTACACTCCAGTTCTGACCATTGTTAACAAGAGCTGCTAAGTCTACGGGCCACTGTAGACCAGAGTGGCTACATCAGCACATAAAAATCCAAATTAGTAAATCGATAGAAAATAAAAACTTAGCGGGGGTCCCACCATGATCACTATTTGTAGCAACCTCAAGGAGTGACACATCATCCACTACTCTATTTGCAATTATTATTTGATTTATTTGTACTTAATCATGCATTAAATGAAATATATGAAAATAGATACAACCAAAATATGAAGAAATGAATAAATGATGCTCTTTATTACTTTTTCTGAAGTTCGATTACATATTGATCCCTCTAAGGGATACCCTTCATTTGATACATATTTTACAAATTAGGGTAGTAGATATATAATATCCTCATGCAAGGGGTGGTGCACTTTGCAGTCTTCTCGGTGATGCCCACAAAACTGTATGAGGGCTTACAAATGCCTCCTTCTATAGATCTAGTTCTTGGAGGGATACTTGTGCTTTTGTATGTTGAGAACCTGTTCGATGAGCCTGTAATATTGCAAGCATAAAAACAATAGCAAATGCTCAGCTATCTAAGATTCCCTCCCCAAATGAGGTTATTAGCAATAACCCTAATGATAAATAGAAATATTCTTAATGAAAATAGAAACTAATGCTATGAATGCAAGTAACTACAAGAAACCAGATCTATGCTAATAGCGTAAAAAAATGTAACAAGCTAAATAAAAGAAACTAATGCTAAGAACCCTAGACTAAGCCTGTGGGCCACTGTTCAAGACAACGGTCGCTAAGATGAAAACCTATCTCTATTGCTCCAAGGATATGGATCTAGGATTATTGTTGAAGTTGAAATGATTCTCATTTATGCATGATGTGTTGAATATCTTGTAGATGATAACCTCTCAATCGGCTAGCACTTTGTTGCTCCTAAAAGGTGCTCCAATTTTCTCTTCGATGTAATAGGGATTTTCTATAAGAAAATCTCTCCAAGTATTAAAAAGCTCTCCTCGATCGTATCTCTGTGAAAGGTCTTCAAAAGCTCTATGGAAGTCCCCCTTGGTGCTCTTAGGTTTGCACCTTATAATTTTTTGAAGCCTTAGGTCAATGTCTAAATACTAGGACTAAATTTTGCATGCACACTGGATGTTAGCATGAGAATTTTTGTCTTTTTTAGTGTTTTAAGGCCAGTTAAATTGATGTCTAAACCTGGACTTGAGTCTCTCATGTAGACTGGTTGTGAGGAGGAGTGCAAATTTATCTCCACTTGACTTTATTATATGTAAACTTCCACTTCCAACCAATATTAGGTTAGTTTTATGGCAAGTTTCTATTTAGGGTTTAGTCATTATTGTCTGCAGTGGCTAAGGTTGTCCGATCTGAGCTTCAGTGGCTATAATACAACCACTTTGGTTCATAGATACCAAGATTATATGGACTAATATTTCCCTAAATGAGTGGTGAAAACCACTTTTGGCACTTGTAAGGTCCCAAGGTTTAGTCACATGGTATATGAATGTATCCACATGAGTATTTCTACTAAACATGGCATGTTTTAGGTGTCTACACTTATACTGAGAGGGGGGTGAACAATATAAGACCAATTTTTAGTTTTCTTTTCAAATAAATATTATGCAATTTATAGATAGCAATATTAATAATGGTAATTAAATAAATACATAAATTACCACACATAATAGAGACACCAATTTAGCATGGTTCACCCAATATGGGCTACTCCACGGAGAAACTTGTTCACTAAATTTTTCTCAATCAATATCTTGGTAATCCTTTCCCTATTACAATATTTATGGATCTCTATCCAAAGGAGACACCAATCCCCTAATAAATTTTGTGGATCTCTATCCATAGGAGAACTCCTTTCTCCTTAGCTCTGATTGGTCATATTCTAGAAGAACTAATAACCCCACTACTTTTTCTAGTGGATCTCTACCCACTGAAGATACCTATCCTCACTACCCTAGCTAATGGATCTCTATCCATTGGAGACTATAATCCTCTATACTCTATCACCCTAAAATATCTGTCTCAAATCTACACTAAACACAGTACTTCGTTCTAGCACAAATCTACTCAATCTATATCTCTGGTTTGGCACAAACCTATCTTCAAATATGCACCAAAATCTGTCCTTAAATCTATACTAAACACAATCCTTCGGTCTAGCATAAATATTTCCTCAATATCTATCCTCAAGCCTTAACACAAAGCTTGATCCAGTAACAAATCAACATTGCTATATCTACCCCAAATCTTAACTCAAGGTTTGAACAAATCAATCAATCAATTCTGCTCACAAGTATTCTTAGAGACTTATCTCAAATTTGCCTTGTAAGCTCCTACAAAATTTCACACTAATCTGTCCATAAGTACTCTCTAGAACTTGTCCAAATATTCTCAATAATTCCTCACAAGAACTTGTCCAAATATACTCAATAAGTCCTCACTAGAACTTATTCAAATATGCTCTCAATCTATATTGTAAGCTTCCACAAAAGCTCACACAAATCTATCCACAAGTCTTCTCAAAGACTTACCTCAAATATGCTCAATAAGTCCACACTAGAACTTGTCCAATCTCATAGAAACATAAAGAGAATTGTTAGAGACTCGATATGCTTCAAATGCATCACAATGCTCAATTACTTTCAATCACTCTTTTAGAAACATATAGAGAATTGTTAGAGACTCAATATGCTTCACATTCACCACAATGCTCAATTAATTTCAATAACTCTTTTAGAAACATATAGATAATTGTTAGAGACTCAATATGCTTCACATTCACCACAATTCTCAATCTCCTTTTCAAATCAATTTATAATATAGAACAATTTTTTTCATAGAACTTGAACTATCACTTTAACACATCCACTTGACTAGGATCAACAAACTCTACTCAACCAATCACTCAATGAAATAATACTTACTCACAAACCATATTCCAAGCATATGAACACTCAATCAAATATTTCCAACAATGCTTATCAATCAATCTCACACAAAAATGATATGTATGATCTTTGCAAACCCTAGTTCAAGTTCACTCAACTTAATCACTTCAACAACAATGCTTATAAAATAAGGTTTTTTCAACAACTCTTTATCCGGAAAACCTTGAAGCATTAATTCAAACCACACTCAACAATGTTTACCAAAAAATCATTTTCACTCCAAATTTGCATTCACAACATTCAACAATCACTCACTAGGAATAATATGCCCATACCTTTTGTTTGATGTAGAAGTGCCCTTAGAAAAAACTATCTCAATCACAATTTTCTCCTTTTTCCAATCTCAATAGTTAGATGATAAAATAGCACACTAACTGTATTTCAAAAAATAGAAAAATAATCAATCCCAAATACACCTTATTACTCCTTGAAATTTGCAATCATAAAATGACACATAAAAATATCACTCAAAATGCTCGTTACAATCTCCAATTTAATAAATCAAACTTTCAAAAACAATCTTTCAAAAATAATAATTGCCTACCCTTTTATCTCCCTCAAAACACTCAATAACCAATTTTATTTTTAGGTAAAAATTAGATATTACAAACCCTCAAAAATTATTTGTCAAATTTAGGCACATAATAATTATTTTTATTTCCTTCAACCTTAGCATATTCCAAACAAAGCAACAAACTCAACAATCATCAACACATACCTTTGTTTTAACCAACAAAAGGACCTCGATGGGTTTTGACCCTGAAACCTCTTCGTCAAGCACCTTACCAAGGTGCTAGACCACCACGTGGGCTAGGCACTCCCACAATAAGGGGAAGGTGCTATCCTCCCTTTGTTCCCCATGCTAGGCACCATTCATAATTTGCAAACCTTCTCCTTGCAAAACATGAACCCTGCAGGATTTGAGCCTGCCTCCTTCCTACCAACAAGCACATTAAAACCTACCGCTATCACCATTTGTGCTATGTGATGCGTGTGCAAAGTGGGGGGAGCCTTGCTCCTCTTTTTTCCTCTATTTCCACCGAAGTATTTTCAAACAAAAATCATTGCTTTATCTCTGCGCTCATTTTTAAACTTAGGGGCATTCAAATTAATAATCACATGGGGGACTAAGGTAAAGGTTTTGCCTTCATATATATACATAGTGCCTTGATGTTGTAATACGTTGGTGCTTCAAATAAAATTTTAAATTTGATTTATAACTTTGCTTTATAACCCTTTTAGGGTTTATTTAAATTAATAAAAATTAATTTATAATCAAATCAAAATTAACTTATAATTAAATTAAGTAACATGAAAGTTAATTAAATTAATTAATAAATTAATTTATAATAAAATTATATTAATTAATTTATAATTAATTTAAATTTCCATTTTAATATTATAATAAAATTGTGACCACCAAAACCACCTCACACCTATGCTTCCTACTGCGTGATATAAACAAGAGACACAAAAGAATGCATTGTGAAATTGACAACAAATTGGAAAGAAAATAACACTTTTATTTCATTTAGAAAGAAGCCAACTCCGGTTACAAATGTGTCCCTCTTAGGGATACCATTTTGATACTCTTATTACAAGTAGGAAAAGCATATGAAATCCCTCCCAAGGGTGAATTTGAGTTTCAGGCCATTTGGAATGACACAAACTGCTCTAGGGTGGATTTGACCCTCTTCTTCATGTTGAGGAAGGAATTAGATGATTGAGTCTCCTTCGAATATGCTTTCCTACGAATCAAGAAACAACACAAAACTATTAATAGCATAGGCAACCTCTCATGATGAGGACCTTTGAGGAATGTGAACGTAAAGAGGCTATAACACTAATGAAATCAATAAAATAAACAAAACATGCTATACTTATACCAAATTCATAAATATTACTTGAAACATAGAAATTAAGAGTACTGATCTCTATCTAATAGAAAAATTGCATGAAATGATGCATGGAAACAAGAGATTAGTGTAAAGTTACATAAATAGAAATAACTCACGTAAAACCCTAATTATATCGGTCAATGTCTCTAAAACATGAAATAAACCACTAGACTACTTAATCTAGTCTAATTAAGTACAAATCAAAAGAAACAGTAAGGAGATCCATCACCTATTGCAAACCATAGCTCTGATGAGTGGTATGCACTTTACACCATGGCTGTCAGTCGTGGCAAGCAATCAAGTGACTTTGCCCTCCAAATATAGGGTTGTGGGCTTGATACTCCTTTTCAAATTGATTATCAAGGGTCACCTTGGTGTCCTCTGACTAGTTTGGTTGTTGAATTATGCAGTTGGGCCTCTGTTTGCCTGAATTTACATTTCTTGGTATTCTAGCTCCTTAGGGCATCCATGACACAATTTGACATGATGCTTGGTGAATTTTCAATTGAATGGCAAATAAACTCTCTTAGTAAACTCATGTGAGTCTACAATCCGATAGGGGTTCGTTGCTCAAATGTTATCTCTATTGCTATAATTCGATAGTGCTTCGCTATCAAAAATGCACTTTATCTTTTGCCCTAATTTGAAGGGGTACTTATAGGATTACCCAAGGCCTAGGGGTGTCTTCATGTAGAAGCCAAGATCAAGAAGATGTGGTTAGGATAGTTAGATTGGAAGCTTCCATCCTTTAATCGTCTTCTTCTAGAACAAATGACCATTCAAATCGATTTGGCTTAGATGAAGGCCAACTAAACTTTAGTTTAGATCGTAGGTCACAACTATGACCTAACCTATAAACCACAGTTGTTAGCAGTGGTTCTTACTGTACATCAGAGGTCTCAACTGTAGTTTAGACTAATTAGGCCAAGAAGCCTAAATTGAGTGGCTAGAACCACTGCTCTATATTGGATTCTGTCCAAGATCTTACATATGGTCTTGTAGCATGTCCCATATGAGTAGTCACCCTCGACATGATGTATTTTAGGTGTCTAAAAAAATATTATAATATTATTTTCCTAGGATTCTCCTTTGCCATTTGGTCCTCATCTTACTCCCTGGAACCAGGTCTTGATCAACTGAAGATGGACTATATTTTTGCACTTATTGGAGAACCTAAAATTGATGTTGCTTACTAAAACTGCCACTGACTAGTGCTAAAATATTGACATCAATGACCACTCACTCTTGACATTAATGACAATTCATCTACTCAAAATGTCCAACACAACACTGGAGTATTCAATTTTGAATCCAAGTCCATGCATGGTATTAACAACCTCATCCACACAAAGTAAGTATGTAGCAATATCTTCCTCATCTTCTATCTTCAAATTTTCAAACCTTGTCTTGTGGTTTTGAAATTTTGCCAACATGACCTTTTTATCTCCTTCATATGTTTGCTTCAATTTGTCCCATATCTCTTTTGTTGATTTGAAGTGCATAACATTCACAAATTCTGCTTCATGTCCACTTAATATTCCATTAATTACCTTGGCATTATTCACATGCAATAGCTTACCATATTTATCTGTGGGAGGTTTAGTTGTAGGTGTGAACCCATCCTCAACTAATTTCTATGTCTCATATCCTTGTGCCATCAAGTAAGTCTTCATTTTTATGCTCTAGAAGATATAATTGTTCCCATCGAACAATGGTATCTTATTTGATGAAGATCCATTCTAATATGCCATCTATGTTCATGTAATATCTTCCTTCAAGTTGTTAGACTCTTCTGAAGGAAACCACTCTGATACCAATTAAAGAACACATGCTTATACTGAGAGGGGGAGTGAACAATATAATATAAAATTTTACTTTTCTTTCTTAAAAAATATTATACAATATTATCAATGGTATTATCAATAACAGTAATCAAATAAATGCATAAATCATCACACATGAGAGACACAAATTTAGCGTGGTTCACCCAATGTGGGTTACATCCATAGAGAAAATATTTCTTCTAAAATTTTATCAACAAATCTCTTGGGAATAAATTCCCTATTATAATGTTTATGGACCTCTATCCAAAGGAGATGACAATCCCCTATACTTTGAATTGTATATCTCTCTCCACAGGAGAACTCTATCCCCTTGCTTTGTTTCATGGATCTCTCTCCATAGAAGAAATCTTTCCCCTTTGTTCTATTTTGTGGATCTCTCTCCATAGGAGAAATATTTCCCCTTGCTCTGGTTTGTGGATCTCTCTCCATAGGAGAACTCTTTCCCCTTGCTTTGGTTCCTTGATCTCTATCCACAAGATAACTCTATCCCATCTGCTCTAGCTTGTGAAATTCTAGAATACTTTTCCCCACTTCCTTGACTTGTGTATCTCTCTCCACAAGATACCTCTATCCCCACTACACTGACTTATGGACCTCTATCCCTACTACACTAGCTGATGGACCTCTACCCACTAGAGACCTCTATCCCTACCATACTAGCTGATGGACCTCTATTCACTAGAGAACTCTGTTCTCTCTACTATATCATCTCCAAAGCCTACTCTCAACTCTATCTTAAATCTACACTAAACCCAATCATAAGTCTAGCACAAATTTGCTCTATCTTTTCTTACAAATTTGTATCAAAACTATCCCAAGTCTTCTCTCAAGACTTGCTCAAATCTACCTTCAAGACTTCTCAAAATAATTTATAAAAAATACCTTCAAGCCTTCTCAAAAGAATTTATCAAAACTACCTTCAAGCATTCTCACAATATTTGCTTAAATATGCCTTAAAGATTTCTCAAAAGACTTGCTTAAATCTTCCCTCAAGCCTTCTCAAAAGACTTTCTCAAAAGCCTTCGCCTTCAAGCCTTCTCAAAATACTTGCTCAAATATACCTTCAAGTCTTCTCAAAAGACTTTCTCAAATCTACCTTCAAAGCTGCTCCAAAAAACCTGCTCAAATATTTCCAAAACTTGCATACAAAAAATCTTAAATCTCTTCCAGAAAATCTTTATTCAAACAAAAAAATTCTACTTAGAATTCATTTAACCTATGGAACATATAGAAAATTATATTCTCTATCAAAAACCAATATGTTCTTCACACTCACAAATATTGCACTCAATTAACCCAATCTCTATCTCTTGCAAAATCCCTTTCAATTCAAATCAAAACTGTGTATAATTTGTTTCACAAAATTGGTTTATTTTTCTTGAAAATATTCTCACAAAGATCAATCACACTAATGTATTGTTTTATCTCACAAAATTTATCTCAAACACTTTTACGATTACTAAAAATGTATCTTCAAACTTAGTACAAGTAGTTCACAATTTATAGCACAAATGTCTCAATATCTTTCAAAAATGGAAGAACAATCTTGTTCTCAAAACTCTATCCCAAATGTTTCCAAAATCATTCAACAATGAAGTACAAGAAGATCTCAAAGTCTAATGTAATTTTTTCAAATTTATCTTCAACAATTTATGCACATGTAGGTTTCAAACCCTAACTCAAATATTTTCAACAATGCTTACTAAACAACTCTTTTATCTCCACCTTACATTCCAAAAACATTCACTTCATCAAAACACTTTAAACATGGAATGATATACCCATACCTCTTAATTTACTCTTATGAAGATATGTCTTCAAAAACCTGTATTACAAACAACTAATATTTCTAGTGCCACTTCAAGGGCTAGATTGCAAAATACTTTATCAAAACATCCATATGAAATTTCACCTTCAAAAATGTGCTCAATGAAATCTTAAAATTATGTTCTAGGATCCTTCTTTTGTTCTAAAAAATGAAGCATTATAACTCAATAAAAACTCTCATGTTTTATTTTCACCATGCAATAATTTACAATAAAATTATCAAGCCACTTTTACACCTTATTGCTCATATTCTTGTGAAATATTAATCAACACAATAAGACACAAATTACACACATAAAATTTTCCATATACACCTTATTCCTCCTACTTAAAAATATTTTAATGCACTTCAAATTTTTAACATGACCATAACATAATTTATTTTATACACCACACATAGCACTTAGCACAACTCCACATTATTCCCCTTTAATTTAATAAAATTAATAACTCCACATTGTCATTTTAATCTCAAAATAAAAAATAAACTAATCACCTTATGACTCCCTAATCAAGTGCATACCTTATCCTTAGCAATTTATTTCACCAATAATATTACCCCCTTTGTATCACCATCGCTATTCAAACCTGTGTCACTTGCTAGCCCGTGCCCTAGCTTTGGCTAGGCCATCGTGTTGGCTGGCCACCCAAAAAAAACCTAACTTGTGCATGCTCTTCTTCATTCCTAATTTTTGTGTAAAAAATATTTTCAAAAACTTTAACTCCTTGCCTTCATCGTGTCTCAAAATCGATATCTCTCTGTTGCCACGTCTTAGTGTGAAGGGATCTGTCATCCAAGCTAGCTGCCTAGAAGGGATTTCATTTTACTGTCACTAGACCTTATCCTAAATTTGACCTTAAAAAGTGTTGCTCCTTTGTCCTTTCTCCCACGTGACCATGAACGATGTACACACGAATTTCAAAAAAATTTGTACACTCATTAAAACTTCACTTTGCAATAATATTTATGTATTATATATGCATTTTGCCCTTTTGAACCTTCAACATTGGCACTTGGAGAAATATTTAAATTTGCAACATTGGTGCCCACACTATACCTTTAAATTATTATAATAATTAAATCTAAAGTAGATTTAAATATTATAACTTACATTTTTACCTTTGGGCCCTTTTACTTTTTGATTATTATAATATTTTAAATCTTCATAGATTTAAATATTATAATTTCTTTTTCTTCTTTGGGCCTTTTCTTTGGATAAAGCCTTTGTCATCATAAAAATATCTTCCTTTTTCCTTTGCAAGTACTACCATGGTAAAACCATTAAACCTTTATTTTCCTTGACATAAATGACAACCAATGTCATCAACTTATGACATAAATCCTTTGACATCAATGACAAAAATATACTCAAAATTTCCAATAAAAGAAGATAGGACCACTAAAAATCAGTATAAGAATAAGCATGTGGTAGGTGATGGAGTGATGGATAGTAAGCCTATTAAGAGTATTTTTAACAACCTAAAAAATATGGTGCTTAGCCAACCTCAAAAACCTTCACAAAAAAAATTGACAAGACTCAACATACCTATGGAAGTGGTTGTAAAGCAACTTTTGGAAGCTAATATGATTGAGTTACCTCCCATAAGGTAATTTTATACCATAGCTAATTGGTATAATTCTAGTCAACACTATGAGTATCATAGAGTGGAGGGGCACTATACAAAATATTTTAAGAAGTTGAAACATGTGTTTTAGGATATCATTGATGTAGGGTGTCTTGTTAGAGAAGTTTCTCAACCTAATACTCCAATAAACAATCAACCTCCTACACAATAAAAACCCACAATAAATCAAGACATGGGTATTTTCAAGATCCTCTCCCTAAGCATGGTCAATAGGCAATAAATCAAGTGTCCTATAAAAATGTGCCACCTCCCTATGATAATGTGGTTGGTATGATAGCACTGATGACAAGACAACAAAAACAAAATCAACAAACTCAAAAATATCAACAGGAGATGAGTTCTTCATACAACCCACCTTCAAAACCTCCCTTAGTTTTGAAGAGGACCCAAAAAAGGAGCACAAAATTATAAACACCACCTTTAGTTTTGAAGGCACAACTTAAAGTCTCCTTTGACATTCAATAGTATTTAGCTAGTACCATAGTCAATATCTCTATCTTAGAACTCTTGCAAACATCTCCTATTCATAGGGAAGCTTTTTTAGAACTTCTAAGACAACAATTTTTCCCTTTTGAAATTTAACCTAGTGTTGTATTTAATATCATAGGTTATCTTTGGATACATCACTGTAGCACCCTAAAATTGGTGCAGTAAACCTTAGCAAATAATTAAAATTACCTTAGTAATAATTCAAATTCAAATTTTAACCCCGAACCGCCTGTTAAACCGCTTTCCTCATTTTTCATGCCATTTTTAGGATTTGTTGTGACCATTGGACGATATCATCGCCGATTAGATGATATCGCCTTAGATCAGACGAATTCGTCTAGAGAAGAACGTCCAGACAATTTCATCCCAAAACTAATTTTTCATAATTAGCTTCTGTTTCAACGGTGTCTCTAACCGGGGAAAAAGCGTGTCTACGTGGTTAGAGACTTCCCCCATTGGAGATCTCCCAAATTGGGATGATCTCCAACCTCCCAACCTCCTTCCTATGCCTATTTAATCTTAGGCCCTCCCCTTGACATTCCCTTGGCTGAATTTTTCTGTACTTCAAGTTTTATTTGCCTTAGAATGTCTTAGACTACTATTTGCCTTTGTCCCTTTTTGAATTTTCTTGCAGGAACTTTGTCATTCTTCAGCCGGAGCAAGCTCAGATCATCACAGACGATACTGTACGATATCGAACGATCACGCCACAATTCGATACGATTCTGTATTTTGCAGATGATTTTGACTACAGCAAACATTGGGGGCAATTCGTGCCCTGAGTTTGCATTCTCTGTCCATTATCTACTATTTTACTTTGCATTAGTTAGAATTATTACTATTTTGCATCTTGGAGTTCACCCATGTAGCTTAAAGTGTATAATCAAATCATGATTAGTCTTTAAAATAGGATAATTTACTTGCATTTCTATTTGCAATTATCATCTTAACATATTTGTCACCATTTTACACCATTTTCCTCTGTCATCATAGCTGTATTTTTTGTATTCTATGTCTATCTCTGATTGTAGGTCTCTGATGAATTCATCTGACGAATTCGCCAGATCTCAGATGATCTTGTCTGATTTTAGATGATCCTGTCAGATCAAAGGTGATTTGGACTACCTCAAAAATCAGAACCTCCATCAGACATCCAGATCAGGTATGGCTTTTTTCTAATCTAGTATATTTCCTATATTTTCTATTTAATTCTATTTCTGTATTCATTTAAATCTACATTTCATATAGAACAATTTAGATTCATTTGGCCAAACCTAGGATTTGAATGATTAAATGCAAAATTGAACACATTAAACACATTCCCAACCTAGGCATGGAGACTGCCACTAAACGTTTCCTGGTGAACCCCACCATCCATCAAAAAATCACCTTAATACCCCTCCCCCGAGAGGTGGGACCTTCAAAGGGCCTCTCAATCTGAGGTACCATCCCATCCTTTTCACATCCCCCTTCCGGGCACGGATCCTATAGCCTAAAGGTAAGGGTGCAAAAAATTTGGAGCAATACATTTTGGTGAACCCGATGTGAAAACTAAAACCTTTTGAAAACAATTCAATCCAAAAAAAAAACAAAACATAAATGCATTTAGAATCAAAGATTGCATGTCATATTTAGATGGTAGATTATAATAAAAGACGAGCTGTCACCATTAATGTTGAAAACCAATTAGTAGCTATAGAGATTAATTTTGTGCTTAGCATACCTCAAAAAAATAGGGTTTAACCTTTGTAGGACGAACTTAATAGGATATGAGATCTCATTTCATCTAGAGCAACTGAACTTAGGCAAATCAAGAGGTTTTTCCTAGATAGAATCCTGGATCTAAATCAAGTGACTTTGTATCATGAGCTTCAGAGAGCTTGCCATAGGTGGTTAGCAGATAAAAGAGCCCTTGTGTCTTCTAAGTTGTATACCTTTGAGGAATACCTCGATAATGTAGCTGTAGTGCATAAATTTTTGTCTCATATAGAAGATCAAGAGGTTGTTCTTACAGATAGACAAATATGGTATAGAGTCCCCAGAGCTATGTTATATCGAGAATATTGCCATGAAATCTATTTTTACAAATCAGAGTCAGAAGTAGATAATATCACTATAGCACACTTCAATAAGTTCCTAAAAAACCATTTCCAATTTGAAGAGGAGCACTTTATGACTCCTAATGAACTTGATCCTATTAATGACATCTATAAACTATTTATAGAAAACTAAGTTACTATTTTATTATTGTTGTTTCTTGTATTTAGTGTGCTGTTTATTGTCTTTATAAAAACAAAACAAAAACAAAAAAAAAATAATAACAAAAAAATCAAAACATTTTCTTTTAAATATTATAGTAGGTATATAATTAAAATATATACCTCCCAAGATCTGTTGCAAATATATTAATATATATTTGCTAAAACCTAAATTTAGACACAATGACTAGACTCGGGAATGGAAAACAAATTGAAGTAGAAGAAGATTGGTTAGGAAAAACCAATAAACTAGATGCTCTTCTTGAAGAACCAATTCAAGAAGAAGTAACCTTAAACCAACAAGAAGGCGAATTTGTGGACGCAAATGAACAAAAATAAAATGATAGAGAGGAAGGATCCTCATATCCTAAAATAACTCTAGACGGAGCTGTTACTTTTGAAAACATGGAACATTTTTGAAAATTTCTCAATAATAATATTGGCACTCTTAATAGAGCAATTCATATGGAAAAAGATCAAATTAGTGATACTCAAGCAACCCTAGAAGATATATATCACACACGCACTAATCCTTTGTCCTTTGTTGATCAAGAAAGTGATCAAGTAGGATCGTCCAATTTGGACATGGTTGCTATAATCCAGAACATGCAACAACAACAGGTTACCCAACCACCTAGAGTGCCTGTTACGAAACCAAGGGTTATTCCTACACAAAATAAACCTTCATTCACTGCTCTATTTTGCCAAACTATTGATCAATATACCTCAAATCAACAAAAGCCTAAAACAAAACCAAATGTTAATTTCCAACAATCTGGGATACAACATAGTGCTACCACAAATCTTCTTCATAATACTCTTCCTACCAATCATTTGCATAATAGTAACATATCATTGAATCCTTATGTTCTGCCTTCTTACGCTCACAAATCCCATGCTCATGTACCACCGAACCAATATGGTGGGCAAGCTGGCAATCTGGAAGCCATGGTGAAATAGTTAACCTCTCATATGGACCAAATAGATCCCTACCATCCCTCGTACAATTATCAAGAGATGTGTAGTCAACCCCTAGATCCTATAGTTGTAGCACAACCATATCCCAAACACTTTCCTATGCCTATCATACCTATTTATAAAGGAACTAAATATCCCATAGAACATCTTCGTATGTTTAGGATAGCATGTCATGACATATCACATGATGATTTGCTATTACTAAAAATGTTCTCGAAAAGGTTAGGGGGGATGGCACTGGAGTGGTATTATCAACTACCCATTCATTCTTTGAGAAATTTTGAAGAGACCGCAGAGTCTTTTGTGCATCAATTTAGTGCCTATATCGAAAGGCATGTAACCATTAAATATTTGTACAACCTAAAACAAGACAAAGATGAGTGTTTTGCTGACTTCTTATCTCGATGGAGACAGTTGACAGGAAAACTACACTTTGTGTTACCCTATCAGGAGATGTTGGATTTTTTTATCAATAATTTACAAGAACAACTATCCTATGAATTATCAACTGCTACTTTGACCGCCTTCGATCAAGCTATAGACTTAGCTCAAAGGGTGGAGGATACTCTCATTAGAAGAGGTTAGCTCAAAAGGAAAGATGACGAGAAAACATCCAAAAATTAGTATAAAAAAAATCAAGTTGTGGGTGACAGAGTCAAGATCCTCTCCCTAAGCATGGTCCATATGCAATAAATCAAGTGTCCTATAAAAATGTGCCACCTCCCTATGATAATGTGGTTGGTATGATAGCACTGATGACAAGACAACAAAAACAAAATCAACAAACTCAAAAATATCAACAGGAGATGAGTTCTTCATACAACTCACCTTCAAAACCTCCCTTAGTTTTGAAGAGGACCCAAAAAAGGAGCACAAGATTATAAACACCACCTTTAGTTTTGAAGCCACAACCTAAAGTCTCCTTTGACATTCAATAGTATTTAGCTAGTACCATAGTCAATATCTCTATCTTAGAACTCTTGCAAACATCTCCTATTCATAGGGAAGCTTTTTTAGAACTTCTAAGACAACAATTTTTCCCTTTTGACATTTAACCTAGTGTTGTATTTAATATCATAGGTTCTCTTTGGATACATCACTATAGCACCCTAAAATTGGTGCAGTAAACCTTAGCAAATAATTAAAATTACCTTAGTAATAATTCAAATTCAAATTTTAACCCCGAACCGCCTGTTAAACCGCTTTCCTCGTTTTTCATGCCATTTTTAGGATTTGTTGTGACCGTTGGATGATATCATCGCCGATCAGATGATATCACCTTAGATCGGATGAATTCGTCTGGAGAAGAACGTCCAGACGATTTCATCCCAAAACTGATTTTTCATAATTAGCTTCTGTTTCAATGGTGTCTCTAACCGGGGAAAAAGTGTGTCTGTGTGGTTAGAGACTTCCCCCATTGGAGATCTCCCAAATTGGGATGATCTCCAACCTCCCAACCTCCTTCCTATGCCTATTTAATCTTAGGCCCTCCCCTTGACATTCCCTTGGCTGAATTTTTCTGTACTTCGAGTTTTATTTGCCTTAGAATGTCTTAGACTACTATTTGCCTTTGTCCCTTTTTGAATTTTCTTGCAAGAACTTTGTCATTCTTCAGTCGGAGCAAGCTCAGATCGTCACAAACGATCCTGTACGATCTCGGACGATCACACCACAATTCGAGATGATTCTATATTTTGCAAATGATTTCAACTGTAGTGAACATTGGGGGCAATCCGTGCCCTGATTTTGCATTCTCTATCCATTATCTACTGTTTTACTTTGCATTAGTTAGACTTATTACTATTTTGCATCTTGGAGTTCACCCATATAGCTTAAAGTGTATAATAAAATCATGATTAGTCTTTAAAATAGGATAATTTACTTGGATTTTTATTTGCAATTATCATCTTAACATCTTTGTCACCATTTTACACCATTTTCCTCTGTCATCATAGCTGTATTTTTTGTATTCTGTGTCTATTTATCTGATTGCAGGTCTCTGACGAATTCGTCTGACAAATTCGTCAGATCTCAGATGATCTTGTCTGATTTTAGACGATCCTGTCAGATCAGAGGCTATTTGGACTGCTTCAAAAATTAGAACCTCCATCAGACATCCGGATCAGGTATGGATTTTTTCTAATCTAGTATATTTCCTGTATTTTTTGTTTAATTCTATTTCTGTATTCATTTAAATCTGCATTTCATATAGAACAGTTTAAATTCATTTGGCTAAACCTAGGATTTGAATGATTAAATGCAAAATTGAACACATTAAACACATTCCCAACCTAGGCATGGAGACTGCCACTAAATGTTTCCTGGTGAACCCCACCATCCGTCAAAAAATCACCTTAATACCCCTCATCCGAGAGGCGAGATCTTCAAAGGGCCTCTCAGTCTGAGGTACCATCCCATCCTTTTCACATCCCCCTTCTAGGTACGGATCCTATAGCCTGAAGGTAAGGGTGCGAAAAATTAGGAGCGATACATTTTGGTGAACCCGATGTGAAAACTAAAACCTTTTGAAAACAATTCAATCCAAAAGAAAAAAAAAACATAAATGCATTTAGAATCAAAGATTGCATGTCATATTTAGATGGTAGATTATAATAAAAGACGAACTGTCACCATTAACGTTGAAAACCAATTAGCAGCTATAGAGATTAATTCTGTGCTTAGTGTACCTCAAAAAAATAGGGTTTAACCTTTGTGGGACGAACTTAATAGGAGATTAGATCTCATTTCATCTAGAGCAACTGAACTTAGGCAAATCAAGAGGTCTGTCCTAGATAGAATCCTGGATCCCGATCAAGTGACTTTGTATCATGAGCTTCAGAGAGCTTGCCATAGGTGGTTAGCAGATAAAAGAGCCCTTGTGTCTTTTGCGTTGTATACCTTTGAGGAATACCTCAATAATGCAGCTGTAGTGCATAAATTTTTGTCTCATATAGAAGATCAAGAGGTTGTTCTTACAGATAGACAAATATGGTATAGAGTCCCCAGAGCTATGTTATATCGAGAATATTGCCATGAAATCTATTTTTACAAAACAGAGTCAGAAGTATATAATATCACTATAGCACACTTCATTAAGTTCCTAAAAAACCATTTCCAATTTGAAGAGGAGCACTTTATGACTCCTGATGAACTTGATCCTATTAATGACATCTATAAACTATTTATAGAAAACTAAGTTACTATTTTATTATTGTTGTTTCTTGTATTTAGTGTGTTGTTTATTGTCTTTATAAAAACAAAATAAAAACAAAAAAAAATAATAACAAAAAAATCAAAACATTTTCTTTTAAATATTATAGTAGGTATATAATTAAAATATATACCTCCCAAGATCTGTTGCAAATATATTAATATATATTTGCTAAAACCTAAATTTAGACACAATGACTAGACTCAAGAATGGAAAACAAATTGAAGTAGAAGAAGATTGGTTAGGAAAAACCAATAAACCAGATGCTCTTCTTGAATAACCAATTCAAGAAGAAGTAACCTTAAACCAACAAGAAGGCAAATTTGTGGATGCAAATGAACAAAAAGAAAATGATAGAGAGAATGGATCCTCATCTCCTAAAATAACTCCAAACGGAGCTGTTACTTTTGAAAACATGGAACATTTTTGAAAATTTCTCAATAATAATTTTGGCACTCTTAATAGAGTAATTCATATGGACAAAGATCAAATTAGTGATACTCAAGCAACCCTAGAAGATATATATCACACACGCACTAATCCTTTGTCCTTTGTTGATCAAGAAAGTGATCAAGCAGGACCGTCCAATTTGGACATGGCTGCTATAATCCAGAACATGCAACAACAATAGGTTACCCAACCACCTAGAGTGCCTGTTACGAAACCAAGGGTTATTCCTACACAAAATAAACCTTCATTCACTGCTCTATTTCACCAAACTATTGATCAATATACCTCAAATCAACAAAAGCCTAAAAAAAAACCAAATGTTAATTTCCAACAATCTAGGATACAACATAGTGCTACCACAAATCTTCTTCATAATACTCTTCCTACCAAGCATTTGCATAATAGTAACATAGCATTGAATCCTTATGTTCTTCCTTCTTACGCTCACAAATCCCATGCTCATGTACCACTGAACCAATATGGTGAGCAAGTTGGCAATCTAGAAGCCATGGTGAAATAGTTAACCTCTCATATGGACCAAATAGATCCCTACCGTCCCTTGTACAATTATCGAGAGATGTGTAGTCAACCCCTAGATCCTATAGTTGTAGCACAACCATATCCCAAACACTTTCCTATGCCTATCCTACCTATTTACAAAGGAACCGAAGATCCCATAGAGCATCTTCGTATGTTTAGGATAGCATGTCATGACATATCACATGATGATTTGCTATTACTAAAAATGTTCCCGAAAAGCTTAGGGGGGATGGCACTGGAGTGGTATTATCAACTACCCACTCATTCTTTGAGAAATTTTGAAGAGACTGCAGAGTCTTTTGTGCATCAATTTAGTGCCTATATCGAAAGGCATGTAACCATTAAATATTTGTACAACCTAAAACAAGACAAAGATGAGTGTTTTGCTGACTTCTTATCTCGATGGAGACAGTTGACAAGAAAACTACACTATGTTACCCTATCGGGAGATGTTGGATATTTTTATCAATAATTTACAAGAACAACTATCCTATGAATTATCAACTACTACTTTGACCACCTTCGATCAAGCTATAGACTTATCTCAAAGGGTGGAAGATGCTCTCATTAGAAGAGGTCAGCTCAAAAGGAAATATGACGAGAAAACATCTAGAAATTAGTATAAAAACAAACAAGTTGTGGGTGACAGAGTCACTGATAGTAGAAACATTGCTAATATTAATACTATGAAAACAACGAAGAAGTTTATGTGTGTTAGTGCGATCAGTGCTTGTTGTCACATAATCGGATTGGTGCTATTTTGGTGTCTACAAATGCCCCTTTTTGGAAAGCGCTACACATGGTGCAATGCTGAGCAAAAATAGATAACCAAAGCACTAATGATTAGGGTTTCTCAATAACCTAACCAACTCTTGATGCCCCAAGTATGGAAAGGGCACGCATTCTTGAATCCTTACTTCTGACGAGCTAAGGAACTTAAATCAAGCATTAACCTGGTTTGGTGAGGTATTACTTGAACTTCGACATTGATCAGTCATGAAGAGGCAAAGGGCACAACCTTTTGTCTGTGGGAACCTTGAGTTCATGATTCACGAATGCCAAGTATATGATTATTTTGTGATAATTGCTTGTTTGCTACCCCAAGCAGGAGCGCTATTGTATTTTGCAATGATCCTTTGAATGCGTGTCATTTCCAAGATTGGGTGTATTGTTATTGATTGGCAACTAAGTGTGACTACCCCCTCAAGCGACGAATTGATGAGGGAATGACCGACATGAGAAAAGCGACGAGTCGCTTGACCCAAGATGACTTAAGTGAGGGTGCCTTCAAATGTTATCCGATGTATGCTCGAGCAGTTTCTCGATTGTTTTGACCTATTTTTTGTGGATGTAAACCCATTTTGGGATGCCATTTGGGGTTAAAATTGGCAAAAATTTGTCTGCCCGTGGAGTGGTCCGGCTATGGTAGCCTTCGTAGGGAGTAATATAACGACAAGGTAGACCCCGACATCAGTTTTCTTATGCCAAGAGGTTAAGTGCAAGAGCACTTTTTTCCGACAATTTGTAGTGGTTTTGTTGGCATTTGTCATTTTTATCTTTTGGTTGTTTTTGATTTTTTTTTTTATTCGTTCTGGGGGGGACGAACTCCATGATGGTACTCGTCCTGGGGTGGGACGAGCGTGCCTCCGAGGAAAAAGTGCTCATTCCAGTCAGGGACGATTACCAGTAAGAAAAAAGTATAAATATGTGAAAATGATAGATTTGGCTTATTTGCACTGTTCAATGATTGCGATTTGGAGCTCTGGGGAGGAGGAGGTAGATTTTCTAACGCGAAACGCTGTCGGATTTTCCAGCCACCATGAGTGCACAGACCAGGTCGTCAGGCGACGGAGTCGAGGCGAGACCAGTAGGTGCACTATCTCTGCGAGTTTGAATTTGAAAAATGCAAATGCGTTTTTATTATGTTTTTCTTGTGTTTAAGACATGAAACCCTAATTAATTAAATTAAAAGATGAATGAATTTGATTTAAAGACCATGAAACCAACTAAAACGTGGATGCAAATCGATGGAAACTTAGATGGAAAACCATAGGATAAACCCAAAATGAAACTTAGAGTAACACCTTAGGGTAACCACGGTTATAAAAATGTTTGTTTTTTTATGTGAATGGTAAAACTTAGGTCGAAACCATAGGTAAACCATGCCCATTTTTTGTTATTTTTATGGAATTAAAAAAATGAAAAATGGATGAATTTTTTTTGTTGAAATGGTAAACTTAGGTCAAAACCGTAGGTAAACCATGTCAATTTTTTTTTGTTATTTTTATGAAATTAAAGATGAAAAATGGATGAATTTTTTTTGTTGAAATGGTAAACTTAGGTCGAAACCGTAGGTAAACCATGTCGAATTTTTGTTTGTTTGTATGAAATTAAAGATGAAAAATGGATGAATTTTTTTTTTGTTTTGAAATGGTAAACTTAGGTAAAACCATAGGTAAACCATGTCAAATTGTGTGTTATATTTATTTTTTTTAATGGATGTACATGTGAATGAAAGATGTTACTGTACAGTTATGCATTTTTGTACATGTGATGGTAATTTGATGCATGTTTTTGATGTGTGTTATTTTTTGTGATGTGCAGGTGGTGAAGAGTCGACATCGAGTGCGACTATTTTTTCTAATGCCCGTGAGGTGTTGAGTGCGGAGGACTGGGAGTGGCTTGATGCATTAGGGCTCAAGCATGTGGCTCGGTTGGATGCAGTTGTTGTGGATCAGGCGTACATTACAGCTTTGATTAGCCTATGGGATGTTTGGACGAACACCTTCCATATTTCGATAGGGGAGATGACAGTCACCTTAGAGGATGTGTATCGGATTCTCCAGATTTCGATAGACGAGGTTCCCATCCGAACAACGCCACAAGGCCAGAGGACGGCTGTACTGACCTGGTATTTTGAACACGGGGAGGATGTGAATGGGATGAGCTTAGTGGAGAAGGTGAAGCTGGATTGTCATATTGGGGGGATTCTGGTATGATGGTGGTATGCGAGGGGTGTGTTAGGAGTGAGGCATGCACTACTTATGAGACTCATTTCTAACATGCTCCTACCAGACTCATCAGGAGCAAGGTTCCCATGGAACCTATTGGAGGTGGTGTGGCAGTTAGTGGATTGTCCGATGACAGAGCCGATGATAATGAGATGGGGCCAGACGCTTTTGGCTCAATTATATGATGAGTTGTATAAGGTCTACTATCGGAAGTGAAAGGGGATTGGCTATAGTTACTTGTTGCAGTGCTGGGCATGGCAGCATATAGCCGTAGAGCCACCACGAGGGCTACCCTGGACTACACGGGTTGACATGGTGGACAGAGATATTGGGTATGGTGCTTTATGGTATCGGTCTGAGGAGCAGGGGCAAAGTCAACAGTTTGCGAGAGACGTGGACCATTACAAAGATGCATTAGCATGACTGACTCTAGGAGATGTGGTATGGAGGCCATATCAAGATTGTCTCGCATGGCCAGAGGCTAATGAGTGGCTTCGGTGGGTCCGAAGGGGGAGATGGGTCATTGGACGACACAGGACAGAGTAGGAGTACTTTCACTATCTTCGAGTGACACGACAATTTGGGGTATGCCAGGGGTTTCTTGGGGAACCCGTAGTCTATCGGTTCCAGAGCGATGAGAGGACCCTAGCTGTGCCGATCCTTGAGCCGTTGGGGGAGGAGGCAGATGCAGTACTAGAAATTCTAGACGTGGATGATGTCGGAGTGACTATCGAGTACTAGGAGTGGTGGACGCTCCGACAATGGTGAGGTGAGGGGCCATTGGGAGGGGATGAGGCAGCGGGAGGCGGAGAGGGGGCCGAGGCACCAAGAGAGGGTTGGGGAGCTCCTATTGATGTGGACATGGTGGAGGTGGCAGATGTGGGAGAGGACTTTGATGAGGAGGAGCGACCAGAGATGCAGGATGCTCTGGAGGCCGACGCATCTGGTTGTGTCAGGGGATACAGAGGTGGGGTTGCATGCTAAGGTAGCTAGATTGATGGAGGTGCTATGGAGGCAATATGGAGAGCTTGGGGAGATGGTGTAGGAGAGGGATCTCCTATGGACACAGTTGGCAGAGTGGTAAAGCACAGGGGCTACGTCTCGTCGGTAGGAGGGTGATACAGATGTTGCACGAGAGAGGGATCTCCCACGGGTGTATCTAGCATAGCACGATGATGCAATCATGTACTACCATAGGCAGGAGACAAAGTGGAGTCAACATCGACGAGAGATGGAGGGCAAGATTACCCACCTTTGTGGGCAAATACTAGAGCCTCCGATGAGTTGCTTGTCGTATCAGATGAGAGACAGCAGGACAGAGCAGTTGGCATCATCCCGTCATAGGTGACAAGATGAGGGAGGCTCAAGTGGGCATGATGCAAGGGCGAGCAGTCACCCTGAGAGATATCAGAGGACTGATACTGTAGGGGGTAGTTCTCGTCACACCGATCCTACATGATCATGGTGGCCGACGCCCTAGGCTGGGGGTTTTTGAGTTTTTAGATTATGGGAGCGAGGTCCGAGGACCGGTGCACTGTAGCCTGTGGGCAATTTTGTTATGATATATATATACAGATGACTCTTTTTGGTGTTTATACATTTTTCATGATTTATTTTTATGTACATGTTTTTACATTGATGTATGCATATGCGATTATGAATGCGATGGTTCTAATTTCTATGATGCATGAATTGTTGATGATTTGTCAATGCACCATAGACTGTACAAGATTTGATTGGCTTGCGTATAGTAATGGGATAACTTTGTGGAATGCTTGTGCATGTGAAAACTTTGTTTTTTTTTTTTTTGTGTCTAGTTTTTTTTTATGGTGATGTACAAAATGAAATGTACCGGTTGTTTGAAAATGTAGTTAAGCTTTTCTGAGATGCAGATATTTTAACTAACTAGCCAAGACTGTGCATTTATCTCGCAAGACTTTTGAACAAGGTATAAATCCGACGTGAATTTAACCAAGTTATTTCACATCCCTGTGTGTGCAATTGAGTTCGTTTATGTGTTATTCATCAGGATACTGCTAGTGCCAG
The DNA here is from genome assembly GCA_028583015.1 of Wollemia nobilis. Classification (NCBI taxonomy): domain Eukaryota; kingdom Viridiplantae; phylum Streptophyta; class Pinopsida; order Araucariales; family Araucariaceae; genus Wollemia; species Wollemia nobilis. The sequence continues at coordinate 31,032 of JAQPPZ010004016.1, forward strand.
ATGGGCTTTCAACCGAACCTGTACTGAGGATCACCTAATTAGCTCCACTAACTCCTTTATTGTATTTAGTCAGATTAATAAGCTAGCTCATTCACATGCAAACATTGATCTACACACAAGTTAATGTGACAGATATATCGTCATGCGAGAGGTTTACTGCTAGTGACCGATAGGCTACAAACCAAATCGGTACTAAAGCTTGTCTCATGACCTGTCGAAATGCTGAGAGTTCCAGGGATTCAAGTTCAACTCCCTTCTTTTCTTCAATTGTATTGGGATACTTGCTCCTTTGTAGTGATAAAATCACTGTTTATTTTTGTTTTATTTGTGTTGTTTTTTTTTTTTTTTTTAGCAAGGGATCTGGATATGGAGTGATGAGAATCACTATTATTTGTGCCTTTTGATGTGTGCACTATAAGATGTCAAATTTTAGTGTTTTGAAATTTTGCAAATTTTTGATGTTTTGCAACTTTTGAGAACTTGGGATTCATGGAGAATTGGGTAGGGAGGATGCTTGTCCTTTTGCCAACTCTTAGCATTCCTAGGGTCATTCGCATAGGGGGATGAGCAAGATAGTCGTTTCACTTATGGTGACCTGGATTACTGTGCAGGTTTCATCTTTTGTTCACACAACTTAGGAATTTTTATATGTGTGTTAATTTGTGTTGGTATGCTACATAACAAGGTGGGATCCAAGTAAAACTTTCCCGTGTAAAATCTGCTTAACTGGGTACAGTTTTTGGCTAGAAATTTAAAGACATCTGAATGACGCAAACCCTATATACATTAGGAGACAACTGACTATGCTAAAATAAAATGGTGATATGCTGGATGTATGCATTTATGAAAATAGATTTGATGTGGAAATGATGGAATTGCCAAGTAATGACAACCTATGGTGCTTTTGACTTGTATGACCTATCGAAGTATGCAATGTATGGATGCAATGGTTAATGCAACCTATATTTGTGTATTTTGATTTTTATGAGAATGCATGGAATTGGAATGCAATTGTTTTTGTGATTTTGATTTTTATGAGAATGCATGGAATTGGAATGCAATTGTTTTTGTGATTTTTGTTTTTTTTTTTGAATATGCATGGAATTGAAATGCAATTGTTTTTGTGATTTTTGTTTTTTTTATTTTTTTTTGTTTTTTTGAATATGCATGGAATTGAAATGCAATTGTCTTTTTTTTTTTTTTTGTGATTTTGATTTTTGTATTGTTTTTGTTTATTTTTGAATATTTATTTTGACCAAGCAGTTATGGTAATGCTTGGAGCTTTTGGTGTTGACCAAAGGGTTTATAGAGACCTTTGGGGCGTTTAGGGTTGACCAAGCGATTATGATAATCTTTGGAGCTTTTGTCTTGACAAAAGGGTTTATAGATACCTTTGGGGTGTTTACGGTTGACCAAGCGATTATGATAATCCTTGGAGCTTTTGTCTTGACCAAAGGGTTTATAGATACCTTTGGGGCGTTTAGGGTTGACCAAGCGATTATGATAATCCTTGGAGCTTTTGTCTTGACCAAAGGGTTTATAGAGACCTTTGGGGCATTTAGGGTTGACCAAGCGATTATGATAATCCTTGGAGCTTTTGTCTTGACCAAAGGGTTTATAGAGACCTTTGGGGCATTTAGGGTTGACCAAGCGATTATGATAATCCTTAGAGCTTTTGGTTGGACTATGGCTCTCTAGATGTGGAATGGCCTCAAATGAATAATTTTCAAGGGTTCTGTTTCCTTGATTCCTTCAAGAGAGGCAAGTCGGTATGTTCTAGGTCGTATTTTACTGTCAATGATGTAAGGACCTAACCAGTTTTCCGTGAACTTGTCCCGTAGATGGGATGGCAAATTAGAATTCTGTTGGTTCTCTTTTAAGACCAAGTCACCAACCTAAAATTCCCTAAGGTGGACTTTCATGTTGTATGCTTTCTTAAGTCACTCTTGATAGATAAGCAAATGCTTAAGAGCATTAATGCGTCATTTGTCGAGCAACGTTAGTTGATCTAATCGAACCTACTACATAGTGTCATCATCGATGAACTCTTGCATTGAAATGCGTAGGGAAGGGATTTCCAACTCAAAAGGCATGACTACCTCGGAGCCATACACCAGCAAAAATGGAGTTGCCCCAATGGGCATTCGAATGCTGGTGTGATAAGCCCATAGGGCAAGCGAGATCTGAATGTGCTAGTCTTTATGATTGTCTACAACTGTCTTTTTTAGAATGGTGACTAGCATTTTGTTTGACACCTCTACTTGCCCATTTTCCTGTGGATAATAGGGTGTTGAAAAGCTATACTGAATCTTGTACTTTATGGTCAAAGCACGCACATCTATTCTTGAATTATGTCCCATTATCTAACAGGATCTTGGATGGAATACCAAAATGACATATGACGCAAAATAAACTTCGCAATGCGGGATCTAGTTGTAGTGGTTAGCAGAATTGCTTCCACCCATTTAATAAAGTACTCTGTGGTTGTTAAAATAAATGTGTGATGACCAGACGACACAGGGGAGATCTTTCCAATTAGATTAAAGCCCCACTATGAAAAATGCCAAACCGATTGAATCGGCTGCAAGGCCTGAGAAGGTACGTGTGTCAAATTAGCATGGTGTTGACACTTCATGCACTTCTTCACATATGCGTAATAATATTGCTCTAAAGATGGCCAATAATAACCCATGTGAAGAATGCGCTTTGCGATGGCCATACCACTAAAGTGGCCACCACATGTACCATCGTGAGCTTGGGTGATCGCCCAAGTGGACTCTTGCTAGTCCAAACAACGAAGGAGGATTCCTTCATAATTTCGATGATACAAAATGTCTCCTAACAAGACATGCTTTGCCACTTTCTGTTTGAATGATATTTTTATGGCTTGTGTCAATCCAAGTGGGAGGTTACCTAGCTTGAGGTAATCCCGAATGGGTGTGTACCAATCTTGCTGATCAAAAACCTCGATAGTATGAATAGCCAATCCCTCTTGAAGTCCATCCCGAACAAAAGCTGAGCAGGAAAGAACTTGTAAAAACAACATGGTGTTGCTAGTAAGAGGGGTCAAGGAGAACAAGGACCCCCAGTTGGCTTGAGTCAAACAATCTCGAATTTGAGAGAACTTATCCGGAGATGGTTTAATCTGGATCAGGTGGATTCCTAGTGTCAAATCAGAGCTTGCACGCTCCAGTGTAGATTGTGATAATGTTTTAACCTGAATAGTTGTCATTTCACCGAAAGGGTCTTGCGGAATGAGTGACCCCAAGGAGGCCATAGTATCCACAAAATGATTTGATGATCAAGGGAGTGCCTCAATGTCATACCATTCAAGTTGTGCCAAGAATTTGTCCACAAGGGCTTTATAGGCCTACAAAAATAGACATTTACATTGGAATATCCCCTTTACTTGATTGACAATTAACAGCAAATCACCAAAGATGTTCAATCGTTTAATGTTCATGGTGATTGTTATCTGAAGACCTATGAGCAAGGCTTTGTATTTAGCATTGTTGTTGGTGCATGGGAAGTCTAATTTAAATGACAAGGGCATTGTAGCACCTTACGGAGTGAAGAATACAATTCCTGCGCCACCCCCTTGCTCACATTTAGAACCATCAAAGAATAGGGTTATGTCAGCCTGTGACTCAGGCTCATCAGAATCTGGCAACTCTAAAACATGGAAGACCCCATCATCAGGTAGTTCAAAAGTCAGAGGCTGATCATCTTCAAGAGGAGCCTCGGCTAGTTGATCGGCGATGACTTGACATTTTATGGATTTTTTTCCAATGAACTCTATGTCAAACTCCGTCAACAACATGATCCATTTCATCGTGTGGCTACTATGATAAGTACGACTCATCATGTATCACAATGGATTCTCCTTAGACACAACATACATCTTATTACTGAGCATGTAGTGGCATAGCTTTTTGGTAGCAAACACCACTGCCAAGCAAAGCTTTTCAACGTATGCATAGTTAAGTTCATAACTGACCAGGGTGCGGCTAAGATAGTATGTAGCCTGTTCTTTATGAAGTTCATTTTTTTGGGATAGCATGGAACCTAGTGCCACCTCAGTGGCTGAGATATATAAATAGAATGGCACTTTCGGTCTAGGTGGTGCCAATACTGGTGACAAATCCAAGTACTATTTAATGTCGTCAAAGGCAGACTGGAACTCGTCATCCCAATGAAATGTGACCCCCTTATGCAATAATTTATTCATGGGTCGGCATTTGTCAGATAACTGCGCTATGAAGTGCTTGATCGACGCAACCTTTCCCTACAGAATCCTGAGCTGCTTTATGGTGGTTAGGGGATGCATTTCAAGGATTGCATTGACTTTGTTTGGGTCGACCTCAATTCCTTGTTTGGAGACTATGAAACCCAAGAGCTTTCCAAAGGTGATGCCAAAGATGCACTTCTTAGGGTTTAGTTTGACTTTATGTTTAATGAGGTGATCCCTCTCCTGTGCCATCTCCCCAAGCTCTCCATATCGCCTTCGTAGCACCTCTGTCAATCAGGCTACCTTAGCACGCAACCCCGCCTCTGTATCCCCCAGCATAATCGGATGTGTCGGCCTCTCTAGCACATCAGCCTGCTCTGGAGCATCCTGCATCTCTGGCCACTCCTCCTCATCAAAGTCCTCTCCCACATCTGCCACCTCCACCATGTCCACATCAGTAGGAGCTCCCCAACCCTCTCTTGGTGCCTCGGCCCCCTCTCTACTTCCCACTGCCTCATCCCCTCCCAATGGCCCCTCACCTCGCCATTGTCAGAACGTCCACCACTCCTAGTACTCGATAGTCACTCTGACATCATCCATGTCTAGAATGTCTAGGACTGCATCTACCTCCTCCCCAAGAAGCTCGAGGATTGACATAGCTAGGGTCCTCTCATCGCTTCAATGTCGATAGACTACGGGTTCCCCAAGAAACCCCTGGCATACCCCAAACTGTCGTGTCACTCGAAGATAGTGAAAGTACTCTTGCTCTGTCCCGTGTCGTCTAATGACCCATCTCACCCTTCGGACCCACCGAAGCCACTCATCAACCTCTGGTCATGCGAGACAATCCCGATATGTCCTCCATACCACATCTCCTAGAGTTAGTCATGCCAATGCATCTCTATAATGGTCCATGTCTCCTACAAACCGCTGACTCTACCCCCGCTCCTCAGAGAGATACCATAAAGCACCATACCCAATATCTCTGTCCACCATGTCAACCTATGTAGTCCAGCTTAGCCCTCATGGTCACTCTACGGTTATATGCTGCCATGCCTAGCACTGCAGCAAGTAACTGCAACCAATCCCCTTTCGCTTCTGACAGTGGACCTCATACAACTCATCATATAATTAAGCCAAAAGCGTTTGGCCCCATCTCATGATCACTGGCTCTGTCATCAGATAATATACTAACTGCCACACCACCTCCAGTAGGTTCCATGGGAACCTCACTCCTGACGAGTCTGGCAGGAGCATGTTAGAAATGAGGCTTATAAGTAGTGCATGCCTCACTCCTAGCACTCCCATTGCATACCACCATCGTACCAAAATCCCCCCAATCTGACAATCCAGTTCTGCCTTCTCCAATGAGCTCATCCCATCCACATCCTCCTCGTGTCCAAAATACCAAGTCAGTACAGCTATCCTCTGGCCTTTTGATGTCATTCGAATGGGAATCCCGTATATCAAAATCCAAAGAATCTGATACACGTCCTCTAAGGTGACTGTCATCTCCCCTATCGAAAGATGGAAGGTGTTCATCCGAACATCCCATAGGCTGATCAAAGCTGTCATGTACGTCCGATCTACAACAACTGCATCCAACCGAGCCACATGCTTGAGCCCTAAGGCATCAAGCCACTCCCAGTCCTTCGCACTCAATGCCTCGTGGGCATTAGAAAAAATAGTCGATACCCGATGTCGACTCTTCACCACCTACACATCACAAAAAATAACACACATCAAAAACATGCATCAAATTACCATCACATGTACAAAAATGCATAACTGTACAGTAACATCTTTCATTCACATGTACATCCATTAACAAAATAATAATAATAATAATAATAATAATAACACACAATTCGACATGGTTTACCTATGGTTTCGACCTAAGTTTACCATTTCAAAAATAAAAATAAAAATTTCATCTAGTTTTCATCTTACATTTCATCAAAAACAACAAAAATTTGACATGGTTTACCTACGGTTTTACCTAAGTTTACCATTTCAAAACAAAAAAAAAATTCATCCATTTTTCATCTTTAATTTCATACAAAAAAACAAAAATTTGACATGGTTTACCTAGGGTTTCGACCTAAGTTTACCATTTCATCAAAAAAAAATCATTCATTTTTCATCTTTAATTTCATACAAACAAACAAAAATTCGACATGGTTTACCTACGGTTTCGACCTAAGTTTACCATTTCAAAACAAAAAAAAAAAAAATTCCATTTTTCATCTTTAATTTCATACAAACAAACAAAAATTCGACATGGTTTACCTACGGTCTCGACCTAAGTTTACCATTTCAACAAAAAAAAAATTCATCCATTTTTCATTTTTTAAATAACAAAAATTCGACATGGTTTACCTACGGTTTCGACCTAAGTTTACCATTTCAACAAAAAAAATTCATCCATTTTTCATTTTTTAATTCCATAAAAATAACAAAAATTCGACATGGTTTACCTACGGTTTCGACCTAAGTTTACCATTTCAACAAAAAAAATTCATCCATTTTTCATTTTTTTTAATTCCATAAAAATAACAAAAATTCGACATGGTTTACCTATGGTTTCGACCTAAGTTTACCATTTCAACAAAAAAAAAAAAATTCATCCATTTTTCATTTTTTAATTCCATCAAAATAACAAAAAAATGGGCATGGTTTACCTACGGTTTCGACCTACGTTCTACCATTCACATAAAAAAAACATTTTTATAACCGTGGTTACCCTAAGGTGTTACTCTAAGTTTCATTTTGGGTTTATCCTATGGTTTTCCATCTAAGTTTCCATCGGTTTGCATCCATGTTTCAGTTGGTTTCATGGTCTTTAAATCAAATTCATTCACCTTTTAATTTAATTAATTAGGGTTTCATGTCTTAAACACAAGAAAAACATAATAAAAACACATTTTCATTTTTTGAATTCAAACTCGCAAAGATAGTGCACTTACTGGTCTCACCTCGGCTCCGCCGCCTGACGACCCGGTCTATGCACTCATGGTGGCTGGAAAATCTGGCAGCATTTCGCGTCAGAAAATCTACCTCCTCCTCCCCAGAGCTCCAAATCGTAATCGTTGAATAGTGCAAATGAGCCAAATTCATCATTTTTGCATATTTATACTTTTTGCTTGCTGGTAATCGTCCCTGAATGGAACGAGCACTTTTTCCTCGGAGGCGCGCTCGTCCCACCCTAGGACAAGTACCATCATGGAGTTCGTCCCCCCAAGAACGAATAAAAAAAAATCAAAAACAACCAAAAGATAAAAATGACAAATGCCAACAAAACCACTAAAAGTTGCTGGATAACAGTGCTCTTGCACTTAACCTCTTGGCATAAGAAAACTGATGTCGGGGTCTACCTTGTCGCTATCCTACTCCCCAAGAAGGCTACCATCGTCGGACCGCTCCACGGGAAGACGGATTTTTGCCAATGTTAACCCCAAATGGCATCCCAAAATGGGTTCACAACCACCAAAAATAGGTCAGAACAATCGGGAAACTGCTCGAGCATACATCGGATAACATCTGAAGGCACCCTCACTTAAGTCATCTTGGGTCAAGTGACTCGTCGCTTTTCTCATGTCGGTCATTCCCTCATCAATTCGTCCCTTGAGGGGGTAGTCACACTTAGTTGCCAATCAACAACAATACACCCAATCTTGGAAATGACACACATTCAAAGGATCATTGCAAAAGACAATTACGCTCCTGCTTGGGGCAGCAAACAAGGAATTATCACAAACTAATAATATACTTGGCATTCATGAATCATGAACTCAAGGTTCCCATAGACAAAAGGTTGCGCCCTTTGCCTCTTCATGACTGATTAATGTCTAAGTTCAAGTAATACCTCATCGAACCAGGTTAATGCCTGATTTAAGTTCCTTAGCTTGTCAAAAGCAAGGATTCAAGAATGCGTGCCCTTTCCATACTTGGGGCATCAAGAGTTGGTTAGGTTATTGATAAACCCTAATCATTAGTGCTTTGGTTATCTATTTTTGCTCAACACTACACCATGTGTAGCGCTTTCCAAAAATGGGCATCTGTAGACACCAAAACAGCACCAATCTGATTATGTGACAACAAGCACTGATCGCACTAACACACACAGCTCCCAGGGCAGCCCCCAGAGGTTAAACAGTGGTTCTAACCACTCACACAACAATTTTACAAGTCAGGGATAAATTTGGCACCTTTTAGACACTCTGCTACTTATTCGCTCCACCTAGGGATGAGTGCATATTGGTACTCGTCTCACCTAGGGACAAGTGTGGATTGGTACTCGTCTCACTTAGGGACGATTACCAGCACTCGCTCCGGGGAGGGACAAACGCCAGGTTTGACCAGAAAAAAGTTAGACCTTAGTGCATGACAACTCAGAACTGCCACTTAGCTTTTCTTGCATGGCATAGGAATGCGAGTGAGTTCTTTTGACAACTCATATCTACCAATTGACTCTCCCTTCGCTGCATGGGAATGGGAGTGAGCTTTTTAAGACAACTCAAATTTGCCACTTAGCTATCCCTTCATCACATGGGAGTGCGAATGAGCTTTTCTAAACATACAAAGACATGCACAGAGGAAGTTAAGAAGCCCTTAATCAAGAAGAGGTCTTCTCTTCACAAAAAAAAACATTCATGCAGAGAAACACTTTTGCATGTTAATTCCAAGAGACCCCTTGGGTTTATAAAATTGTGAGCTTCCTCACCCAAAGATATATATAGAAGGAGCATTTTGAGCGACGAAGTGCTGCTAATTCACTTACTTACGATTTGTGCTTTCAACATCCATAATATCTTAATCGAAAGAGAGGTTATTGGGTGACTTTGGAAGGCATGAATCAAGAACCAAAATTTGATTTTTCTGACCACAATATCCTACCAATTTGTCGACAACACATCACATCAGTTTTTGGACCCATCCCAAGTACATTGGTGTCGAAGCAAAGTTTCACCCGTGGGTGGTTTGCCTTTGGGCACCCCCCGCCTTATTGCCTTTGGTGACTATTTCTTTTGTAGTATTTATCTAGTTTCATGTTTATGCTTTTTTCAAGTTTTTAGTTTAGTTAGACTCATTTTAACCATCGTTAGATTTATATTTTATTTTTCATACACAAGTTCTACTGATTCTTTGTTTGTTTCTTTGAATGCAGATTTGCAGCGCCATTATGTGAGGGAGACTATAGGTATGTGAGAGCAGATGATACGTGGAACATAGGCGGTACAGAAGGGGAATCGCTCTGTTTATGACACCTACCATAGAATACTTATCCTCATGCACTAGGAATCACCCTAGCTACACTTGGTCAGCTTTCGTCAGGATTTACATCTAGCAACAGTCGCGATTGAGGTAATGGATGCAATATCTCAAGCCAAAGTGATAATGGAATCCACCTTTGGTCTTGCTCAAGGGTTGGGGTTTTACGACCAACGCCTTGTGTTTAAACTACCACGTGGTGTGTGGGGTTCATTTTAATTTGCAAAAATTTGAAACAGGCAAGTGAAAATGAAACTTTCCTTAAGCCATACAAAAACTAAAAACCAAAAAACAAAAAACAAAAATTTGACAGAAGCTTTAAAAACCCCTACCTCTTCTCTGCCCAATAGGATGTTTTTGATTTGCTCTAAAAAATGCACAAAACTATACTCATCCCGGGGTGAAACGAATATCAGAACAATATTCTTTCTGAGGTGAGATGAATAGTATATTCGTCCCGGGGAGAAACGAATACCAATTTTGTAATCATCACTTGCAAAAATGAATAACAGTCTGATGATTGAAAATAGGTACCTGTAATAAAACAAGCAATTTCAGATCAGTAATCTAACCTAAAAAAAATAGAGGACAGAGGTCCCACCGTGATCACCATTGAAAACACAAGATTCCAAAAACAAAAAGGATAGACTAAAAATGCAATGTAAATGAAACTAAAATAACGCTTAAACCCTATGTTATTGAAAAATGCGTAAAAAAAAAGAACATGCACACAAGATATCAAAGCAATATAAAAAGAGCGGCCCTTTTATTGATATGCTTTTCAAATTTGTGTTACAATGTGTCTCCTTCCTTTTTAGGGGATAGGAGTGTTAAATTTTGGTCTTTTACAACTTGTTTCAGAATTTCTTCTTTTGCGTGCCCACATATAAGATGGGCGAACCAAAACGTTGTCGTCGCTTGCGTTGGTATAGGTAGATTCCTCGCTGCTCCTATGATGCTACAAATCTGCATTCAAAGAAACAAACAAAGAATCAGTAGTTCCGTGTGCCAACATATAAGATGGGCGAACCAAAATGTTGTCACCACTTGCATTGGTAAAGGTAGATTCCTCGCTGCTCCTTTGATGCTGCAAATCTGCGTTCAAAGAAACAAACAAAGAATCAATAGCACCTGTGTATGAAAAATAAAAGATAAATCTAACGATGGTTAAAATGAGTCTAACTAAACTAAAAACTTGAAAAAAAGCATAAAAATGAAACTAGCTAAATACTACAAAAGAAATAGTCACCAAAAGCAATAAAGCAGGGGGTGCCCAAAGGCAAACCACCCACAGGTGAAACTTTGCTTCAACACCAATCCACTTGGGATGGGTCCGAAACCTGATGTGATGTGTTGTCAGCTAATTGGTAGGATATTGTGGTCAAAAAAATCGGATTTTGGTTCTTGATTTGTGCCTTCCAAAGTCACCCAATAACTTCTCTTTAGATTAAGATATTATGGATGTTGAAAGCACAAATCACAAGTAAGTGAATTAGCAGCACTGTGTCGCTCAAAATGCTCCTTCTATGTATATCTTTGGGTGAGGAAGCTCACCATTTTATAGACCCAAGGGGTCTCTTTGAATTAACATGCAAAAGTGTTTCTCTGCATGAATGCTTTTTTTGTGAAGAGAAGACCTCTTCTTGATTAAAGGCTTCTTAACTGCCTCTGTGCATGTCTTTGTATGTTTAGAAAAGCTCACTCGCACTCCCATGTAATGAAGGGATAGCTAAGTGGCAAATCTGAGTTGTCTTAAAAAGCTCACTCCCATTCCATGCAGTGAAGGGAGAGTCAATTGGTAGATATGATTTGTCAAAAGAACTCACTCGCATTCCTATGCCATGCAAGAAAATCTAAGTAGCAGTTCTAAGTTGTCATGCATCGAGGTCTGATTTTTTGCTGGTCAAACCTAGCATTCATCCCACCCCAGAGCGAGCGCTGGTAATCGTCCCTGAGTGAGACGAGTACCAATCTGCACTCGTCCCTGGGTGAGATGAGTACCAATATGCACTTGTCCCTGGGTGGAGCGAATAAGTATCAGAGTGTCTAAAAGGTTCCAAATTGATCCCTGACTTGTAAAACTACTGTGTGAGTGGTTAGAACCACTGTTTAACCTCTAGGGGTTGCCCTGGGGGCTGTGTGTGTTAGTGCGATCAGTGCTTGTTGTCACATAATCGGATTGGTGCTGTTTTGGTGTCTACACCCTCCAACCTAAACAAAATGCTCCTAATAATGCTCAAAAGAACACCCCTCAAAATCAGAATCAGAATGCCAATCAATCATTGGACATATTTCAACATCCTTTACCAACGCATGGTAAAGAAGTGGCTAATCAAATCGAACACCATAATGTTCCCCCTCCTACCCGATATGTAGGAGCCATTAGTGGACATTTACCTATTCACAATCTAGAAATATGTGACACAAATTTTTCCATGGTTACGTCCAGACCCCTATATAATACTCAAACATCGAATACTAGTGATGTAGAATCGGATACTGAAAGTGAAATAGACATCACCTCAAATCAATCGAATAGTTCTAAAAATGAATCAGATCCTATTCAACCTATCACAAATTCTATGGTTCTGAAAGAACCATTTCCTAGAAGATTTACTACTTGACCCTCTTCTAATTAGTTCCTTCCTAATGAACAAGCCATAAACGCTAGACCGAGACCAATTCAATGTCCTCAATATAACATTGTAGGTATCATCGGAGTTGTTACTAGAAAACAGGCTCAAAATTCTCAACAAGATCAAACTCATAATGATGGATCAGCCCCATTTATTTTGAAAAATCCCAATAAAGGGAATCATTTGTCTAATGTTCAACCAAAACCTCCTTACAATATTAATGAACAATTATCCAATACTACAACCAGAATTTCCCTTTTGGACTTGTTAAGATCTTCTCCTACCCATAGGGATGAATTAATGCTCACATTAATCCAAATTATGGTACCTCAAAATATTCAACTTGAAGCCATGTCCAACACTATCATCACTCGAGAAGTCGATTGTATTGACTTTCGAGATAGAGATATCCCACAACATAGTTTACATAAGGATAACCCCTTATATATTACTGCCCTAATTGGAGATGTAGTCGTTAAACAAGTATTGATTGATAATGGTTCATCTTTAAACATATGCACTTTTGACTTCTACCAAAGATTTGGATTTAGGAGTGACGATATGAAAAGAACGAATATGATTATCAAAGCCTTCAATGACAAGACACAAGAAACGTGTGGAGTCATTACTATACCCTTGCAAGTTGGTCCTAGAACCCTAGATACAATCGTGTTTATTGTACATTGCCCTGCATCATACAATATACTTTTGGGTTGCCCTTGGATCAATGCGATGTGAGTGGTTCCCTCCACTTTACATCAGTGTGTTAAATTCAAATTTAAAAACCAGTTGGTTACCATTCATGGTGATCCTAGACCCTTTGATATGTGTGCTTTGGCAAAACCCATTGGAGTGCAATTTTGCCCCGCCCTGTCATCCACACATCCTAGTTCTTATCATCTGTCCAAACGTGTGAAACACACACCCATAACATCATCTACCCATCAACTACACCTATACATTTAACTCAACCATCTTCTAAACAAACCACATTAGGACCTCAAAAAGAGCCTAAACCTACACCCAATGCTTCCCTTTTTACTCCTATATCTTCCATACCTCTAGATTCACCCATCAATATCCCTATGACATCTACATCCACTAATGACATCCTTTCTACACCTGACGATGTAGGAAATGTTCCTTCTACCTCTTATGCTCTTATTGATGAGCTCCTACCTGATTTATCTAAAATTCTTATATTTGACGAAGCCAACACTACCATGCAGACTTCCCTCCTTTTAAATAAAATCCCACCTTCTCCTCGTACCTTGGGCCTCCCACAGCCTATGGGAAGTATCTACCAATTCAGGAGTTGTGCTTCTATTTATAAAGGATATGATTGGGAAAGAATACCCTAAAACATCAAGACACATTGTGATGGATATGCTCGATGCTATTTTGCTAATGAATATATTAAAGCTAAACCCATAATGCTTAGATTGGGTTATAAAGGGAAAGGTTTGGGTCCTTTACAAAATGGTATGAAAGAGCATTTCGAGGTAGAACCGTGGCCTCTTGCCGCTGTGGTGTGGGCCTATTTTCTAGTAAATTTCAGCCCTTTCCATTTGAGCTATGACTTATATTTTTCATGACATGATGCATGATATCCTACATGATTACGTAGATGATATCATAGCTCGTTCCATCAAATAAGATGATCATTTAAATGACTTAAGGAAATTATTTGATCGGTTAAGGGAATATCTTATCCGACTAAATCCTACTAAATGCATATTCGAAGTTAAGTCCAGTAAACTATTAGAGGTTATAGTTTCTTTATGTGGAATTGAAATTGACCCTCTCAAGATCATGGCTATCATAGATATGCCTGCACCCACAAATATATCAGAATTACGAATTTTACAAGGTAAGCCTCAAGCTATTCGCTGCTTCATTGACAAGTTGGCAGACAAAACCGGACCCTTTCTTAAGCTTCTTAAGAAAAATGTCTCTTTTCATTGGGATGATGAATGCCAAGAAGAATTTGAAATCCTTAAGCAATATCTCCTCAAACCTCCAGTGCTTTCCCCACCTAGATCTGATCATCCTTTTATCTTGTACATTTTTGCTTCTAATTCTGCCTTAGGAGCTATGTTAGCTCAACTTGATGATGAGAAGAAATAACGTGCTAATTATTACATTAGTAGAACCTTAATTAGTTATGAAACTCGTTATACCATATTAGAGAAATTATGTCTAGCAGTCGTATTTTCTACATAGAAACTACGACATTATATGCTTAGTCAGAAAATGTATGTTATTGCCAAATTTGACCCTTTGCGATATCTCATGAATCGACCATATTTATCCGGTTGCACATCCAAGTGGGTTATTGTGCTAAGAAAATTTGACCTCACCTTCATAGGACAAAAGTCTGTTAAAGGTCAAATCATAGCTGATCAATTAGTTGTTGCACCCTTAGAATCTACTCATCCCCTCATCATTAAGTTTCCTGATGAATGCCTTAAACTAGAGGTAGACCATTCAGAGCAATGGTCCTTATACTTTGATGGAGCCCGATGCATGAGTGGGGCTGGTGTAGGTATTATTTTAATATCTCCACAAAAACATCTTATTCCTCTATCCTTCAAATTAACATTTGCTTGCACCAATAACATTGCAGAATATGAAGCTCTTATCCTTGGATTACGAGCTGCTTTGGCATTGAAAATCAAAATTTTATTGGTTTTTGATGACTCACAACTTGTCATAAATCAAATAAATGATTTTTATTAAACCAAAGATGATAAATTATGCCCATATAAAGCATATTTTTTGTAGTTGTTGTCCTTGTTTGATAAAGTTACTTTGGAAGCTATTCCTCGAACTAGCAATCGTGCGGCTGATGCTATGGTTGTAGCTGCATCTCTTTTACCCTTGGAGTTAGACGATGAATATGATACCATCATTATTCATTGACTCCAGGAACCCGCTTCAAGAAAATCATGTTTAGAACATTTGGATGTGTTTCTCATCAACGAAACAACTCCTGAACCATGGTATACTGATATATTTAATTTTTTGCAGAAAGGAACCTTCCCTGATGGTTCCACTAGCAACCAACGTAGGTTATTACGTAGACAAGCAAGTCACTTTGTGATTATTGGTAATACCTTGTACATAAGATATTTTGAAGGCATCTTATTGAGATGTTTGAATTTAGAAGAATCCAGATCAGCTTTGAATGAAGCCCACAATGGATCTTGCAGGGGACATTTTAGTGGTTGAGCCATTGCTAAGAAACTCCTTTGGATAGGATATTTTTGGCCTACCATGGAAACTGATGCACATAATTATGTGCAACATTGCGACAAGTGCCAGAAACATGCTGACCTTGTCCATGCGCCTACACAAGAGCTGCAGGCTATTTCATCTCCTTGGCCCTTTTCAAAATGGGGCCTAGACATCATTGGAAAAATCAACCCTGTGTCATCCGATGGACACAAATTCATCATAACCGCCACCGAGTTTTTCATGAAGTGGGTTGAAGCTATGTCATTAGCTTCTTGCACTGGAACACAAGTTTCCAAGTTTTTTTGTAATCAAATTATTTGTAGGTTTGGAATTCCTGCCAATCTCATTTCTGATAATGGAACTTGTTTCAAAAATAAAGATGTCAAGAAATTATGTCAAAAGTATAAAATTCAACATCATTGGTCCACTCCCTATTATCCTCAAGGTAATGGTCAAGCAGAAGCATCTAACAAAACCTTAATCAAAATTCTCAAAAAATTGGTCAATAAAACCGGTCGAGACTGGCACATTCAGTTATATCCTGCTTTGTGGGCTTATCGAACTAGTGTTCAAACCCCCACTGGAACTTCACATTTTGTCTTGGTTTATGGTGTTGAAGCCATTTTTCCATTTGAATTAGAAGTTCCTTCTTTAGCTCTACTACTTCAAGATACTGAAGTAGGGGATGAATATCGTGCTAGAAGATTTAGTCAGCTAGAACTTCTATATGAAAAGTGCATCAATGCTTTGGAGCATCTTCGTGCCTACCAAAACAAGCTTAAGAGAGCATATCTTAAGAAAGTTCATCCTCGATCCTTTGAGATCGGTGACCTTGTCTTAAAAGAAAATAAAAAAAATACTAATGCAAATACAAACCTTAAAGGTAAATTTGAGCCCAACTGGCTTGGACCATATGTCATCACTGCTAAATTCAGATCAAAAGCATACAAATTATCTACCTTAGATGGTAAAGAACTTAAAGAACCCATGAACATCATGCATCTTAAACGTTACTATGCGTAAAAATTGGTCATTTCATCATTGTATATATTTGTTTAAAACATTTCAAAAAACCACTATCTTGTATTTCTTTCAATTCATAAAACTTAAAATATAAAAACACCAAAAACATCTAAATCATCAAAATCTTCAAAACCATCTTTTATCTTTGTACCTCTCAATTTGTGAAGTATTGCAGTTATATTTTCAATTATTTTGGATAAATTAGTATTTATTTGGAATTCCGCACTTCCACATTCACATGAATAAATCTCTTGATTTTATTTGTTATGATTATTAATCTCTCTTATATCAAAGTCCACATTTGAATTAAATAAATTTTTGAGCATAGAGAACTGATCTTGTTATTTACTTGAGCCAAGTATATCTCTTCACATTAAAATGATTTCATTGCACATTCGATATGATGCTACACAGTAGAAATGGTTTCCTGAGCGAAAAGTTTCTCCTGCTATCCTATCATGCACATGGTCTAGAATCTTTGATAATTGACAAAAGGACAATCTCACCCCTACCCAAAGTAAAAATCCCTTGCTCTACAGCTAATCCGAGCAAGTATCCCTAGCATAGGAAGAAAAGAAAAGTTCAAGAAAAAGAGAAAAAGAAAAAGGTTATTTCAACATTATCTCAAATATCAAGCAAAAATACAAAAAGAAAAGAGAAAAACAAAAGAAAAAAGAGCAAAGAAAGCAAAAGCAAAAGCAATAAAATCCCTTTCCCTACCCATTGAAAAGAAAAGAAGGGTTGATGAGCTTGAATCCCTAGAATTCTCAATTATTCAAAAACTGTGAGGTAAGCCCCATAACAGGTGGTTTGTGCCCAACTCTCTTGGCCTTGGGTAATTCCTAGCGTGGCGATATGTCTGTCACATTAGCAACCTTATTTTGTACAGACATCTATCAGCTTATGGATTAGATAGCTCTTTATAACCTAACTTACATAGTAGCCTGGTATGGATATATGCATATAAATCATGGTTAACAAACATTTATTTGGTCAAGGCAAATTCCTTGTATCAAATTATCTTGCTCAAAATTGGTAAATGAACAATACAATTGCACACACATTTGTATTTGAGAGATTTTGTATCATTATGATAAATCAAGATCGGTAATGAATTCACATTTGCACATGAGGATTCCTTATAAATCTACATTTCTCTTTGAGATAATTTAAAATATTTTTGTCACTCTTTTCAAAATAATTTTATCCTTTTATTTCAGAATTCTTGTTTTGTATAAAAGCAAATACATACATCTTCTCACAAAATCTCAAAAATAAAGTTTTCATATTACTATTTTTCTGTTTATCAAAGATCAAAAATGCATCTTGCAATAAAACCAACAATCTATGTTCTTCTTTGGATTTCGCGATGATGGTATAAGTTTATATCTATAATTCTATGCCTAGCGCAAACCATCATTCTAATTTTCTTTTCCATTTATTTTAAAAACAAAATTCATCAAAACATGTGACTTGCATCATTATGTTACACAATTATGCTTTACAAACAAACAAACACTTATTCTATTTCATATCATTATGTTCAAATTCAGTTTTTGCAACCATGGTATAAATTCTAAGGAATTGTTCAAAATTTTATCACACTTAGGAATTTATGCCTAGCAACATCATATTTTCATGCATACTATTTTTATGAAAATATGAAAACAAATCATCAAACCATCATTATCTCCATCATTACAACACCAAGTCTTAAGACAGTCTCTTAAGCACTCTTTTACTTTTAAAAATATTTCTATACTGGGATTAGCTTGACGACCGAGTGAGCGACGACTCCATGAAATGGTCTATAATAGCGACAATGTCCTTTGAAATTATTGTTAGAAGTCCCTTTTATTTTTTATCAAATCACACCACAACCACCAATTGTTTACATCAGATTATTTCATTTAAAATCTTACAACATGATATCAAAATTATAATATTTCAAAACAACATAATTACATGAATCCTCAATCCAATCAGCAAATAATTCAAACATTAAAGCATCATAAAAACATATGAACAAGTCAAATAATCAGAAACAAGATCATATATATATATATATATCCAAAACTTATATACATCATATCAAAACTGGATTGGTATGCCACAATCTATACCCTGGCATACTCAATCCTCTCAATAATCTCTACCAAAATCTACAGTCCATAGACACTTAGCCTCGAGAAGCCCTCAAGCTCTCAGCCTTATATCCTCCTCTGCCTGACGTGGAGGAGGTGGTCCCATAGAGGTCTGGGATGTATCTCGAGTCCTCTTCATCGATTAAGAGGATGTCCTCATCGATCCTAGCCTGACTGGTTCTACAATGTTGGCTGACAGTTATACTCTCTGGCCCTCTAGAACCAGCTGGAAGTATACACCCTGGTAGAATGTAGTCTACATCATCGATTGCACTAGATCATCCTTGCTTACCCCTTTGCCCTGAGCCCTGAGCCATGTCATCTCATCCTACAGTATCCATACCTATGTCCTTAGCTAAGTGGCCTCATCCTGCAGTGACTGCACCTAAGCTCGGAGGTGGGCAACCTCAGCCCGAAGAGCCACTGTCTCACTACTCTCCCCTATTTCAACACCCTTGCCCTTATCAGGTGATGGTGGTCTCTCCCCCTACTATGAAGGGAGCCTCTCCTCCCTCCGCCCTGTCTCTTGCGGCCTCTGTGGAGCCCATGCCATCCTTTGGCGTCTCTCCTATGAGATCCGTCACTGCTATCTACCCCCGCAACCCTGTGCTACCTCAATAGAAGCCTACCGTAACCTCCCCATATGGCACACTGTAGTGTGTATTGGACCCTACGACCTCATCATTCGAGGAGGGCAGATGCCTATGTACCAAGTGTTGTAGCCATCAAAAACCCCAGCATTGTCACAATCCACTGGCTAGATGGGGGCATCATTCATGTTCTAAATCAAGAATTGTTGCATATCTGTAGCCCCGCTCAGTGTAGTACTATCCCAAATAGTCCGAGAGTACTCATAATCCTTGAGAGAAGGGATCCCCTACTGTAGATCGAACTATCATAGTACTCGATCGTAGCAGTGGAGCTCTACCTCTCCTTGCTCCATCCTTAGCCAGCAGACTCGCTTAATGCAAGCCAGCTCATGCCCATCCTCTACTCACCTAGGGTGCTCTCACCATGGCCTCTAGGTGATCTGGTCTAGGATGAGGTCATCTAGCAACCTCCGTGATATTTGTAGATCTATCTACCGCTATGACCCTCTTTGTAACCATCAGTAGAAAACTTGGGGTCTCTCCTGGTCAACCCTGTCAATGGGAGCCCTACCAGCCTTCGCACTATAATGTGCTCCCAGCACCAAACCTACAACAACGATGTCAAGACCAGACATCGAACTCCCTTGTATACGACCCCATACACGATCCTATACAAGTAGCAGAGTACAAAGTTACCCCATGCAAATATGTGCTTGTGGTCTCTCATGTCGTAGACTATGTCTGAGAGCACCCATGGTAGTCTACATCCGCTCTGGTGGCACAGCAGTAAGCCACCGACTACCCCTACAAAAACCCATGTTAGCCTAGATGTCCCAGGAATCTACCATAGCAACTTGATGTTCACTCCTCCCTTCTCTAGGGTGAAGCTAGGGTCTCTAGTGAGTCTCATCATCACCTAGCCTTGATTGGCCGCAGGTGTCATTAGCCATCCCTGTATGGGGATCCTCATGATCCTCCATACATCCTCTAGAGTGGGAGCCATATCCCCTGTCGATAACCGAAAGCAAGATGACCTCGGATACCACCTCTCTGCTAGGGATGTCAGTAGCCCCATGTCATTCGACACATGTGGCATCTCTATCACATGCTGTAGGCCAACCAGTCCAAGTTGGTCATGCTCTGCCTGGTCAAGCATGGCTATGTCATCCCTTAGCTCATCGTATTTCCATTCCTAGCTCTTTAGTAATCCCTTCTACAAAATAAAGAATAGAAACAACAAAATCATTAATAACTCAAGCATGCAAATTAAACAACTTAAAATCAAGTTTAAAATGATATCGTCCATAATTGAATGATATCGTCCCAAATTGGGCAAAATCGTCCTTTGTGAGGATGAAATCGTCTTCGATTTCACAACTTGGGAATCACCCCTTGTTGGAAGAAATCGCCCCTAATTCATTGATTTCACCGTCAGACGAAATCAATGATCTAGGGATGATTTCGACGAAATAGGGACGATTTTATCCCGATGACGTCAACGGCCTAAAAACAGCCGTGATGCCCCAAACAATCAAATTTAAATCAAACAACTTGCATAAAGTTACATTAAACCTAATCTACTAAGAATAGATCCTTACCCGTAGACCATGTCGGACCACTGTCGATCGGTGTGTTGTCTCGACCATTTTTGTCTGCAGAGCTCTAGAAATCAGTAAAAATGAACAGTAAAAAATGAATTAGGGTTTTTCCCTATTTTTCTTAATTTTATCCAAAAACAATTAAAAACATTTTTAAAAATTTTGCTTTTCCATGTTTTTTCCTCAAATGTTTGCTTTGGGTAAAAACACGGAGGGGGCACCATAGTAAGCTGTCGTACGATTCGACCTAGAATCGTCACCTAAAAAAGGGAATAAATTTTTTCTTTCTCGTAAATCAATAAGAACTCGTCTTTAACACATTTTCCTCAAAAAATTTGCTAAAGAGGGGGAAAAATGTAGCACCCTAAAATTGGCGCAGTAAACCTTAGCAAATAATTAAAATTACCTTAGTAATAATTTAAATTCAAATTTTAACCCCAAATCGCTTGTTAAACTACTTTCCTCGTTTTTTGTGCCATTTTTAGGATTTTTTGTGACCGTTGGACGATATTGTCGCTGATTAGACGATATCGCCTCAGATCGGATGAATTCGTCTGGAGAAGAACATCCAGACAATTTCGTCCCAAAACTAATTTTTCATAATTCGTTTCTATTTCAATGACGTCTCTAACCGGGGCAAAAGTGTGTCTACGCGGTTAGAGACTTCCCCCATTGGATATCTCCCAAATTGGGATGATCTCCAACCTCCCAACCTCCTTCCTATGCCTATTTAATCTTAGGCCCTCCCCTTGACATTCCCCTGGCTGAATTTTTCTGTACTTCGAGTTTTATTTGCCTTAGAATGTCTTAGACTACTATTTGCCTTTGTCCCTTTTTGAATTTTCTTGTAGGAACTTTGTCATTCTTCAGTCGGAGCAAGCTCAAATTGTCGCAGACGATCTTGTATGATCTCGGATGATCACGCCACAATTCGAGATGATTCTATATTTTGCAGACGATTTCGACTGCAGCCAACATTGGGGGAAATCCATGCCCTGAGTTTGCATTCTTTGTCCATTATCTACTGTTTTAATTTGCATTAGTTAGACTTATTACTATTTTGCATCTTGGAGTTCACCCATATAGCTTAAAGTGTATAATCAAATCATGATTAGTCTTTAAAACAAGATAATTTACTTGCATTTTTATTTGCAATTATCATCTTAACATCTTTATCGCCATTTTACACCATTTTCCTCTGTCATCATAGCTGCATTTTTTGTATTTTGTGTCTATTTCTCTGATTGCAGGTCTCTGATGAATTCGTCATATCTCAGATGATCTTGTCTGATTTCAGACGATCCTGTCATATCAGAGGTGATTTGGACTGCTTCAAAAATTAGAACCTCCATCAGACATCCGGATCAGGTATGGCTTTTTTCTAATCTAGTATATTTCCTATATTTTTTGTTTAATTTTGTTTCTATATTCATTTAAACTTGCATTTCATATAGACCATTTTAGATTCATTTGGCAAAACCTAGGATTTGAATGATTAAATGCAAATTTGAACACATTAAACACATTCCCAACCTAGGTGTGGAGACTGCCACTAAACTTTTCCTGGTGAACCCCACCATCCATCAAAAAATCACCTTAATATCCCTCCCCCTAGAGGCAGGACCTTCAAAGGGCCTCTCAATCTGAGGTACCATCCCATCCTTTTCACATCCCCCTTCCGGGCACGGATCCTATAGCCTGAAGGTAAGGGTGCGAAAAATTTGGAGCGATACAATCACATCACATTTTTGGATGATGATATGCCTTCCTCAGACTTGTGAGGGGATTATTCCCTCTACATCAAATCATTTATTGGAAGAAATTTTATCAAGAAAATCTTGATTGATAATGACTCTTATCTTAATTTATGCACTTATTAAATTTTCCAAATATTTTGAATAAAAGAGGAAGAACTAATTAAATATAATATTATCATTAAGGCTTTCAATAATGATTTCAAAGAGGCCTATGGTATTGTATCTCTCCTCCTTAGGGTTGGAAATTAGATCTTATATACTTTGTTCTATGTGGTACCTTACCCAACATCTTTCAATATTCTTCTCATACTTCCTTGGATCCATGCAATGAAGGTTGTCCCTTCTACCTTTCGTCAGTATCTAAATTTTGAGTTTAACGATCAAGTTGTCACCATTTTGACCGAAACTCATTCATTCAAATATTATTTTATGGTCGAGCAAGCTCAGCCTAGTCTCAAATTCTATCCTCCAGTTTCATCATCTACTCCAAGTTTCTCATATCAAATAACTATAAACTAATCAACTTTAAAATATCAAAATGAGTGAGGAACCTGTCATCAAATTTTTATCATAGGGTCAAGTTAATTATATTCTTCAAGAACATTTTCTAGATATTACCGAGGTACCACCTTCACTAAGTACTATGGTTTTACCTCATAAGAAGGGTGAAGTTGTACACATTGACATGTGTATATTTATCTTTAGAGGAACAACCTTTTAAAAATAATCCATAGTAGAAATCCTTCTCTTGTGGAGTATTTTTTTCCCACTGTTACTTATCCAATGATTACCAAATTCTTAAATAGATCCTATCTAGCATAGGATATGTTGGTAAAGGTTTGGGGCCACAAAAAAAAGTCATTCATGAGCCTTTGGGTGTCGAATTTTAGATTGGGATGTGTGGTGTAGGCTACATCCTTAATAAAAACCAACCTTTATTATTCAATAATGATGATCACCTTAAAAATTATGCTAAATATTTAGATCATAAAATATTGAAGTGGAGTTATGAGGATGAGGTACCCCCTTATCCCTCTAACATATTGTTTTGTAACATGATAAATTTTATACATTCTGATGGTAAGTCTTCTACTTCTCAAAGAGATCCCACTTCATTATCTTATAGAGATCTTGCAAAATTAGGTATTTTCCCTTCTTTTGTTAAGAGATATAGTTCAGTTAGGGTTTATGAATATTTTCATGCAATGGCTACCAGAGATAAAGCTATGAAGGAGATTTTTTGTGATTTTTATTATCAAAATGATCCCCATTCTAGATTTTTCTTTGATGGATAAATTCCATATATGCCTATTTTTTTGTTAAGATAGGAGGCACAACTAGAATACGGGTTGACTATCATTGTATTCAATTGCAATAACAAACTAAAAATAAAATAATAAACCATTAATTAGGCATGCTCATTCACTTCATTCACCTATTTGTTCATACTGCATGCTTGCCTATCATATTTTACATGATTTTCCTAACATTTTATTTCACTTGCATCTCTACTTATCATAATTGCATTCCTACTTGCTCATGACTACTTGATCATATATCTTTTCAAGGATCTCATGGCTATAACACATGATGACACCTAGTTAGGTCATAGCTCACATGTATTATATTTTCACTAGGACTCTAATGCCTAGTGAAGTCCCCAACCTAGGACTTATGCTTTTTTGTTATTGCTCTTGGTTTTTATTATTTTCCCTTCTTTTTTGCCTTTTGTGTTCCTTGACCTTGAAATTTTTACTAATGACCATCAATTTATTTTTAGTTCAAGGAAAAATGCTCTTTTTGGTATATCCTTATCTTTTACTTATTTTTCTTGCCTTTAAAAGGATATATGTTTTGTTCTTGTTTTTCCACTTCTTCCTCCTTGAATTTTTTGTTGTTAAGTGATCCTTGTGGGATATGATAGATACTATATGGATACCATTTATGGTGTTTGTATGGCCACTAACTATCTTATGCACACTACTTAACTATTGAAACCTCAGGATAAATGCACACACACTCTTCTTTGCTCTTTGATTTCTTCCTCCTTTTTATTATAACATGTGCACACACTCACCTCTTGTTTTGATTGCTTTTTCCAAATATTTTTTTTGTAAATTCACACCCCTATGGGGGAGTACTCACTTTGGCTCATCACACACACACAATACATCCCATATATGATAGTTTCAAGGCCACACATAAGGGGTAACCTCCATCTTGATTATTTGTGAGCATACATCCTAGTGAGTATCTCTTTCTTTTTATCCATATTAGTGAGCACTACACCCATAGTGGTTCGCTCCACATTTTACCATCTTAGTGAGTACTACGCCCATAGAAAGTATCACTATATACTTTTCCATATTCTTTTCTTTTCACTTGATGTATGTATGATTTGTCACACTAATCTAATACAATCTATGTTGTCTCAATAATCATACTTCAAGCATCTATTTATGCTTTTGCTGACCTTTTTATTTTATTTTATTTCTTCTTCTTCTTCTTCCTCTTCTTTATTCTTTTCTTTTTCTTCTTTTTTGAAATCGTACCCCATATTTTTGGGTCATTATTTCACTATATGACATTATCGTGCTCTATTTTTATGAGGCATAATTTCATCTGAAGTTGTGTTATTCTTTCCTTTTATGTTCTATCTTGATTTTTTATTTCATCTTCATCTACTTTTTTGGTGTTTTATTTGTTTCATGTGTTTTCATGCATTGTATTCACTTCATTTCATCCATACATTTGCATTTTATGTTAGTGCATTCCATAGTTAAGTCATATCATGCATAAACATTATAAACATTAAAAACTTTAAAAATATCATAAAAAAATCATAAAGGAAAACACATAAGAATACACATTACACTAAAAAGTAGCATTATATTACTCAAGAGATGGAAAAGGGTACATAGATCTGCATGGTTAGTGTACCATAGTTCAAATTTGATACACTCGACCATCCCTAGGGATGCATGCCACACTCAAAATTGGGTGTCACCCCAATTCTCTCCCTAGATATGGGATCCTATCTCATATTATTTTCCCATCAGAGGTGATATTATGGGGGCATGTTCATAGACCATGAAACCATCCATAATATATATATTTTTTGGCTTTATGTCTATAGGGATTAATGTAGTGGAACTCACTCCTCTACTAGAACTACCTGGTAGTACATCGTCTAGTAGAAAGTTACCCTCTACACAATTACATCCAAACTCTCTCCCATCCTCTATAGCTCTACCTATAGTAGGGGAATATTGTTATCCTACTAGTTGCTATTGACCATAACCATCCCCTCTATCCAAGACTATTTTTCTCCTTATCTAACTATATCACCTCTCATTGGAGGTGGTATACCTTCGCTCATGTCATATCCCTCTCCCTATCT
Source organism: Wollemia nobilis (assembly GCA_028583015.1). NCBI lineage: Eukaryota > Viridiplantae > Streptophyta > Pinopsida > Araucariales > Araucariaceae > Wollemia > Wollemia nobilis. The sequence continues at coordinate 56,916 of JAQPPZ010004016.1, forward strand.
ATGGTGATTAGTGCACTCCTCAACCCCTCTATCCTCTTGACCCTATCCTCTTAGAGAAGGTCCTTCTCTCTATAGGGTTTACATCTATACCTACAACACCTCTATCCCCCTCCCTATGTATCCTTGACCTATATTCTCACTTGTATTGACTATTGTTGATGTAGAGGCCTCCTTGGTCCCTCTACTCAATCTTACTCTAACCATCATAGGGGCAACTTTGATTGCTTATCCTTGCTTAATATTAGTAGTAGTGGTGGTAGCGACCATTATATCTACTTAAAACCATACCTATCTCTATCTTGGGGCCTCCTACACCTATTTCTACTACTCTATGGAGCATTAAGTGGCCTCTTGCAATGCTAGTTGCATGTGTTAGCTCATGATCTAACACCTCTACTCTAGCACTAGTGGAAAGATACTTAGGTGCATGACACCCCTATACCATTTCTAATACCTGAGAGGCACCTTAACATCATCCACTCCTAGATCCACATAGGATGGGTCATCTAGGTCCTCCTCCACCCATATTTGCACATCAAGGTCCCCTTCAAATCTTGATGGAGCCTAGTATACCCACTTATACTAGTACTAAAACAAGTTTAGGATCTCATTGAAGATATCAAAATATCATTGGAATAAATTAAAATTGAAGATCTCTAGCTCCCACTTCTTTGTAGAGACCCACCTCATACTCCTAATACTAGCTAGCTCCTCTATATCTTCAACCAATCCAAGGTGTTCATGGGCATGATATGATCTTAGGCTCCCAATAGCTCATTTATTACCTATCTCCCTAGTGTTAGGTTCTCAATGTATTTCCTCTAGAATCACTTGTAGGACTTGGATCATCTATATATTATTGGCTACTTTGGATTGATAAATGGCCTTGGTAGTGCATACAATCTCTACATCATTATGTGCTCCCAACACCACGACTAAAGTAACATTATATAGACTAAACTTGTATGTCACTTGTACATGATATTGTATAATATCATGTACAATTGGGATAGAACATATGGATCCTATGTTAATATAACCTATTGATCTTGCATATCTACCACTACATCCACTAGTATAAATGGTAGATGTCACTTTCTAGTATGGCACATCAATAATCTCACCACAAGTCCATAGAGCATGGTCATCAAAGCATCACCCTCATAACACCATGCCATATCATCTATCGAGATCACACTCTTTTGGACCTGGTGGGCCTAACCTCATAGAAATATCTATAATGTGGCCTACTACCCTCATGCTCTATAAACCACTCTTCCTATAATAGGGATGTACAAGATGCACCACACATCCTATAGTATGATTGTAATCTCTCTTGTGGGTAACCAAAAGGTTGATGATTCTAGGTACCACCTCTTTGCCAATGTTGTTAGTAGCGCTCTATCTACCTCTACTCAGGGAATCTGCATCAAGTGGTGTAGCCCCACTACCTCTAGGGTACCTCTCTAAACCTATGAGAGGGCATCTAGCTCTACCTCCAAGGAGCTTTATTATAACTCATGAATCTCTAGTACATCATGCTGCATCCACAAACATAATAAATTTTTTCATCAATTCACTAAGCACAATAATAATTCATAATTAATCAATTTTAGCTTTTTAGCATATTTTATTACTAGTTTACTTTCTCTCTTTTTTTCCATGAAATTGTGTCTGCTTAGATATGGACATGGTTTAGTTTTTGTCCCCTTTTTCAAAATAATGCCCCTTTCTTTTAAGACATGATTTTTTGAAATCATGTCCCATGTTTTTGGGGTATGATTTTATTTGCTACCACAAACTAGGAAAAATTATGGTTGTGCCATGAAATCACACTCGAGTCATGCATAATAATTCTTGGATAAAATTAAAAAAATCTTAAACAAGACCTAAAATATAACCTAGATTAATTTATAGGGATGATTTTAGTCCTTACATGTGCTTGCTCTGCTATTGCATTGACCTCAACCCTTTCAATAACTAAACAATGTGTGGAAAGCCCCATTTTTACTTTTTCTCCAAATCCTTTTTCTTCTTCTTCACATGGTGAAAATTAATTAGGGTTTTCATATTTTTTCACTTTTATTATTGTTTTCTACTCTCCTAATTCTAATTTCACTCTTATTTCTTCTATGTCTACCATTTTAAGTTTCATAAATAATTTTGTATTCCTTTTGAAACTCGAGGGGGCACCTTGGCTTGAGGTATTATTGTCCATAATACCTTGATTTATGTGAAAAATAATAAAGTGTTTGAAATGATACCATTTTTGCACCACTAATTTCTTCTAAACTATCTACTAATTTTTTGTTGTTTGTTGTCCTTCAACGATAGGTGTCTACATATTTCTTTGACATATTTATTAGGCCATAAATGCATTAAAGTGGGGGTCAAATGTAGATGCATAAAATTGACCCACTCGAGTGAGTCATCTTCCCTAGATGCTTAGAGATACCCTCCAACTTACCCAAAGCACATTTGGACCTCTCTCCTCCTTCCTTTCCCTCCTTTATTCTAGTTTTTACTAAATCACATTAGCTCCTTACAGGGCACAATTTTACAGAGCTAGGATTTTGTCTTAGAAAACCCTAATTTCCAAATTGACCTCTTTGATGTTTTTTCCCCTTAGTTTTTCTTGCCCATACTTATTTCAAATCCCTTATAAAATAGAGGGTTTGAAACCTTATTTTTTTAGGGAGAGAACAAGTTTTAAGAGGAGTGTTAAAGAATCACAAAACAATCAAGAAGTTCCTAATTGATAAGGTGCTAAGTAATCTATTGAAGCTTCCTAATTTTTGTGGAGTTGTTTTTTTCTGCATTGATTGTATATTGTTGTCCTTGGTGGATAAGTGTTGGAGCCCTAAGGAGGATTCTACTATCTTGGAGGTCTTCAACCTTTTGTCTACTTTTTTTCTATGACTAGGTTGTTTTTGCTCATTTGCATTCATACAATGTTAATTTTGTATCTATTGTTAGTTTATTTACATCGTTTTATTATTTTTACTTTTTATTGTGAGATCATGTCTCATAATTATAAGGCATGATTTCCCTGTATAGGGCATGATTTCATCTTGTTAATCTTGGGGGTGGGATTTCATCTCCAAACCCTATATATGCATTTCATGTTATATTTAGAGCATATAATCATAATTTGCACTATATTCATCATATTGTTCTATTGCATTACCTTTTGTTTTTTCATTTTCCAAAAAGTTCAAGTTTCACTTTTGCATTTTAAATATCATCTAAAATGACCTAGGGAGCTTGATTTTTGCACCTCTAAGCATAGTTGTATAGTGGCCTAAGTAGACCCCCTAATGTTGATCATATTTTTTGAGGGTTCTATGAAGTTAATTTGTAGGATTAAAGTCATGGGATATTGTTGGACACAAGATAAATCTTGGAAAATCATTGAATTAGATAAGTAGCCTAATAGACATTTAGGTTATTTGGTGTTTGTTTTCTATTCATTTTTTTCAAAACCTATATCACAATTAAGTAAAAGCATTTGATCAAATTTTTAGGCATTTGAAAAAAATACAAGCATGTAGTGTGCATCTAGGATTTTTAACCTTGTTTGTGCATTTCTCTTGGATAATTGCTCAAAGGCTTTGTTTTTCAATCCTAGGGTTAGAAATCATTAAATCAAAGAATTATTCTAGAGTTAGTGATTGTCTTCTTGCATCTTGTGTATCTTGCATTGTTTTTCATTTTATAGTATAGTTGTAGAAAGGCCAAACATAGGTGCATGCTTAATTGACACATTCAAACATAGTTCAATCCAGACTTGAAGTGAGTTCTAAAACTATTCCTAGTGAACCATTCCCATTTACCTACTGAATGTAGAGTTATAACTTACCCCCATGGTCACCTCAGCTCATAGCATATCCAACTGAGAATAATTTCCAATAGGGCAATTTTTTCCCTCTACATGTAGAGATAAAAATGTATTCTTTTAGGAAAATATCAACCTTGCATGAAAGAACCTCATTATTAATAGATATTTTTCTCTTTTATGAACTACCAAGGAAGTATTTTGGAACAAAATAAAAGTTGTTATGTAGAAAAACACAAAACACTTTGTTAGAACCATTGGTTTTCATTGTTATATCAAATGGTATTTTAAGATTGTTCCTTATATGAATTTTTCCTTGCTACTAGTATAGCTACCAAGTGTCCTCTTCCAAAATTAAAAATTATTAAATAGAAATTAGAACTTCTTACTTACTTACATATGATGCTATTTAAATATGTATCATCTATATTATAACTCACTTGTAAATCTAGCTAATACATTACACATATGCTTTAAAAAAAGTAGTTTTATTTTTAGCACATAAGGAGAGGTATTAAATAATTTAATCCTCATAGAAAACAATATTAAGAGATATAGGTGTAGATGGGGAAAACTACCCTACCACATAAAATTCTCAAGGCTAGATCTGCATGATAGAGCCTTGAGGTAAACCATAGGGGTATGTTGTTTTCTACACTCGATGTTATCGGGGATGGGTTCACCAGGAACAGTTTAAGGGCTCACTCCAATTCCTTTGGTTTTCAAGAATTTTTGATGTATTTTATTCAAGACAAACACATAGATTTTGCCTTTTTAGATCTATGCTATAAAATATAAAGGACAATGCAAAAATATAGAATGCAAGAATACAAGAGCTAACCTTAGTATGATTCTTTCTTTGAATGATTTCTAACCCTAGGGTTCTAAATAGAAAACCTTTAAGCAAGGGTTTACGAACAAATTCACAAACAAAATTAAACTTAAGTGTTGCTAGTCTAAAAGGACTACCTGGATGGATAGCAAAGTTTTGCATCGTGAGACCAACATTTCATTTTTGAGACATAAAGAGCAAAAATGACTAAGGCATAAGAAGGGTCACGATTTCATGACATAACGAATTTTTACAGGTTCAAAGAGGAAAAGGAAGTTGTAGTGCCAGAATGTCATGATTTTGTGATACAATAGATTTTTGCAAGCAAGCAGCCCGAAAGAGAAAAAGTGCAAGAGAATATCATGATTTCGTGACATGATAGGTTTTCGCTAGTGAGCAGACCAAAAGAGCAAAAGTGCAATAGAATGTCATGATTTCATGACATGATAGTTTTTTACCAGTGAGCAGCCCTAAAGAACCAAAGTGTGAGAAATTATCACAATTTCGAGACATGATAGGTTTTCACTGAATGAAGATATAAGTAGAAATAAATAAACATACCTCCAAAATCTTGTGTTAGCAACTGATGATAGACAATGAAAGAAGCATCAAATCTTGCATTTTTGCTATCATATTTTGTTTATTATTAGAAGCCATGCAAAATGTATTAAAGCATTATTATAGCTTGATTGCTTCTAATTGATTTTATGTCAAAATATACTAGCTATAAATATACTCACCATAGGGTATATATAATAGTAAAGACACCCTAAAAAGAGGTCAGCTCTTAGGCATTTATAAGACTGGATGTATGTACTCTGAATACAAGCAATAAAATTGTGCTTCCATTAGCTTATGGTTCATAGTGTGCAAGTGTATGTATTAACATTTTTATGGTTCTATTCACATTATTGAGTTGTACATTGTATTTGTTCTAAAATCTAGACTTACACATTATATAAATCATATTTTTGGAGTTAGGATTTGATACATATATGTGTTTAGATAAATATCTAAATCACATTTGAAGACTATGATTTTTATGTGAAGATATAATAAATGCTTGAATAGAAATAGTATATACATTTATATTAGTTTTTGTTTAATCTATACCATGAGAAAAGCTCTAGCTACGACTATATTACCCTCCCTTTCAAGAATTCTTTTTTATCTTTTCTCATAAAAACCATTGAGGAACCAACCTACTCTAGAGATTAGACGAAAGCTCCCAACACTAGGTCCTTGTATTCAATGTTGACAAGGTTGTCGGCATGAATAACAACCATAGGACAATTTTATTCCAATAGTTTTTGGCATGCCCAGTGGGACCCTAAATCCCACAATATTGTATAAGGTTTGATGTTTGCCTTTGACCTTTTTAAGATCTAAATAAAATCACTTGATGACTCCGTATGAAGGTATAGACCTAAGAAATACCTTATCTATTTATCTGGTTAGAAATTATGATTGTTTACCTATATGATAACCAAATCTAAAGCAATAAACTTAGAAGAACCCATTGAGTTCTTTGAGTTGCACCTTGGTAGCCTCATAGCGCATCCAATTTTTTCTACTAGATAAAATCCACCTGCTACCAGTATTACTACTCTGGTATCTACTATTTTTCTAGTCCCTATTGTCAACACAACTTCAAATATAACTACCAATAGTTCTATAGTTCAGGTAAGTACAGTCACTACAATGGCCACTCCACCAACTTATCTTACATGGAACCACATGGGTCCACTAAACCTGGTGGCTCAAAATATGATTCCTACTATGGATTTGAAGGCATTGCCTTCATATGATGGAATAGGTAAAAAAGTGTATGAACATTACTTATATGTTGCCTCCTTGGTAGCAATTTACAATATCACTCAAGAAGATGTAATGATTAGGTTTATGGTCAAAGCACTTCCCACTTAATCCATAATAACTTGGGCAAAACTTATTGGTAGGTTGGTAGATGAATTTAATTAGCATGCAGATCCGTTCCCCCTACTTAGTCATTTCAACATTATCAAAAAACATCCTCGAGAGAAAATTGTTAATTTCAATATCTGATTTAGCTACACCTGGGAAAGAGTGTCCATCAGATTGAAACCAACCATAAAATAAGTAGTGTATTATTATTTAAGAGATTTCTATTCTAATATCAGTATGATAATATAAAAATTGTGAATATTCACCTTCCTTTATATTTACTAAGAAGCATCTAAAGTAGAGAGAGATCTCATCACCACTAGGATATATCCATCAAAAGCAATAATGCCATTTTTTCTAGATATTTCCCAAACTTCCAATACTAGTTCTTCAAGCTCTTCCCATTTTCCAAGTATAGATATTCCAAAATGGAATGGGTAACCATCCATTCCTACAATACATATACCTCAAAATTCCTCGACATTACCTCCTATTCCTGTTGTTTCTACATTACCTGCACCACCTTCTCTGCCATCCCAAGAAAATCAGCTCTCTATTATAGTAGACATAGTAAAAACTCTAGCGAATGATATGACATCAATGAAGAGAAGAGAGGTCGAGAGAAACTTTTAACCAAGTAGGTTTCCTCAAATAACAAGATATGCAGCTCAATCAAGTAATAGAGGATAGTTAATATCAAATGTTGTTTATGCAAATGAAGCCGAAGAAGGTACGGCTCCTCCCATAAATTATGATTACTGATGCACCACATGTAATGATACACATGGATAAATTTCATGTATGATTCACTAACACTATGTATAGAATGTAGCTATTGAGAAAGAAGAGAAAAACACGAAAGGTCATGTAAGCATGATTAGAAAAACTGATCATAATTTTATGATGTCTTTAGTTGAACAAGTTGCAGTCTTAACTAGATTAGGAAAAAAACATTTGCAAGTGGATCCTCAAGAGATTCAACCTCTAAATTTTCTCCCAACTCCTAAAGCTACACTAAAAGAGATTCTTCCTATGAAAAAGGACCTCATATTCCTACTCAAAGCTCTGGGATAGAAATATGTAAAGAGTGCACCCCATGGAAGGAAATTGAGACTCAAGATAAAGCTAAGGAGAGGTTAATATTTACTTCGTTAACTGAGAGGTAAAAAATAGAAGCAAATCAAGGATACATAAGTAGATATGACACTTTTTCCAATGAGAGAGGAAATATTGTTGAATCATATTCATACAACATAGTGGAAGAAATAAAAAAACTCCCTTAAATATAAGCATGTATGATGTCCTTCAGTTCCCTAGTCAGGGTGACCTCCTGCAAGAATCTCTAAAGACAATAAAAAATAAAGGTAAGAACACATCCTATTCAAATACAATCCAAAAAATCTAACATCTACCACTGGAAAAAATAGACCACCTCCCTTCTATTTATCTCTTCAAATGGAAGGGTGTGTTGTACACAACTGCATGATATATTCAAGTGTTACTACTATAGTGATACCCAAAGCAGTGTGTGACATTATGGGGATGGAGTATACTAGGAGTAATCCAAGAGTCCTATAGTTGGACGGTACTCCAATTAGTACTATAGGATTAGTTAAATACATTCCCATACAACTCCATAGGATGCCTCAAATGGTGGTCATACAAGAAGTGGTAGTGGTAGATTTAGTGTTGTACTTTGGTATGTGTTTATCTAGAGAATTCAAAACAAATATAGGATGATACCTATATTTGGTATGCCCTTTAATAGTCTTTTGCATCTCATGCAAGTTGACATCGGCACTCCTTCCAAACAAATGACGTCGGCGAGGTAAGTATTCTACATTGGCATCACTAAGGGTGTAGAAACCCTTTCAATAATAATTATTAAATTAATAATAAAATTAACTTAAAAACTTTTTGAATGTTTGAGTTAATTTATTTATTAATAATAAAAATGGACTTTTAAGGTTTTTTCAAGGAGAAAAAACCTTTTCATTAAGCCAAGATGGTTTTAATAAAAACCCTTAATAAGTCCAGATGGTTTTAAGAAAAACCTTTAACCTTGTCACCATGGTTTTAATTAAAAACCCTTAAACAAACATCATGGAACTTTCAAGATCTTTTTGGCACCAAAATCTTTTTGACATCAGCACAAATTCCTTTTGATATCAACACAAACTCCTTTTGACATCAATGACAACTCACAACCATGAAGCTAGGCAACATACCCAAAATTACCAACAATATCTAAATCACATTTGAAGACTATTATTTCTGTGTGAAGATATAATAAATTATTTAACAGAAAGAGTACATGCATTTATCTTAGTTTTTGTTTAATTTGTACCATGAGAAAAGCTCTAGCTACAACTATATTTCCCTCCCTTTTAGTAATTCTCTTTTCCATTTTTCTCATAAAAACATTGAGTAACCAACCTACTCTGGAGATTATATGGAATATCCTAACACTAAGTCCATCTATTCAATGTTGACAAGGTCATAGGTGCGAATAACAACCATAGGCCGATTTTGTTCCAACAAGTGCACACTATATGCTATAATATTTCAAATGCCTATAAATTAATTAAATATTTTTATTAAAAATAAGATCTAGGGTTTACAATAGAAATATAAGGCACTCCAAAAACATCCTAAATACTAATGAGAACACTTAGCTTATTCAATGATTTATCCTTGCTTTTATCCCTTCATCCAATGTTGTCAAAAATTCTTGTTCCTACAAGATAATTTGGAAAACACTTGAAAAATATGATTAGCATTAGGGGGATTTCTTTGGAAAATGTACAATAGTGCTTGGAGGTGCATTAGTCAAGACCCCTAGGTCCTTTTAGGTGACCTTTGATAACATAAAAAAAAATTGACCTTTGGAAGAAATCAAGCATATCAAGATATATCGGAATAAAATGATGAAAACATAGAATAAAACACAACACTATGTCCTAGATGTAGTTTAAAATATAGTTATGAGGTCTAGTATAGCAATTTCCCCCCCAGATATTGTTTGGGAAAAATCACACCCTGAAATAAGTGATCAAAATTTTTGTCAGGCGAAATCGTGCCCCGTAGAGAGCCAAGTGTGATTTCATAGATACTATACAAAATATAAAATATAAGTGCAATGACTCAATTACATCACTTAGAAAATCTAAATATACATACAAAAAGAGTGAATTCACCTAGCAGAGAGTGCAGAAGAAAAATAGAAGGGTTGAGACATCTCGAATGGTTGATATCTCCTTAGGGCTTCAACACAAATCCACCAAGAGCGAGCAACAACAATAAAAAATCCAATGCAGTAGAAAACCAATAAGACTTCACACTTCAAAATTTACTTGCTTTCAAAAGAAGAAGAAATATGTAGATCAATTAGCGAGCACTTAAAATAATAATTATCAATTATCATTTTCCTTATTCATCATGCTCAAGGAATGAATTCAAACACTCCTTATATAGCCTATTTGAAGGTGATATGGGTGGGAAAACCAAGGAGGGCCAATGTAAAACATGACAAACTTGAATAATTAGGGTTTTCTTGGAACAAACCCTAAAATTTGAAATCATGCTCCCTCAAGGCCAATCGTAATTTCACCTATGCAAAATTGCACCCCGTCAAAGGCAAGCATGATTTTTCATAGAGGGAGAAAAAGGGTAAAAGAGAGGGGGATGCATTAATATTGCCCTAGGCAAGTCTAAGGGGTCTCCAAGGAGGCTCTAGGAAGAGTGCCTATTAAATTGCCTATTAAGGTGATTTTCCATGTCTACATTTTGCCTCCGCTTTAATGCATTTACAACCAAGTAAATGCATCAAAGAAATATGTAGACCATTATAGGCAAGAAAAAAATAAACACAAAAAAGGAGTGGCTAGGTTTGGGTAGAAGGACAATGCAAAAGAGGTGTCACAAAGGATACTCTGGACTTTTACACACTAAGTGAGACATTACTAACACTAATGCCTCTATGGCTAGGGTGCCCCGTCATTTTTTGAAAGAAGTGGAACTTCTTTATGAAACTTGAAAAAGGCAAAGAAATAAAAAGAAAAACATAAAAACATGAAGAACAAAGTAAGAAAATAAATAATAGAACAAATATCATGGGGTACAACATGAATCTAATGCAACTAGCATGAAATGCATGGATGAATAGAAGAAATAAAAATAATAAAGAAGAGAAGAGAGAAGATGAAGAATAACAAAAAGAATAAGAAGATCCAAAGGTCAACCATAGGAAGTGAGAAAAGTTGATAAAATAACCCTAGGTTAAGGGTGTTATTATCAAAGGATGGTCCAAGTGTGGAGTGAAAACCTGCTATGGGTGTAGTACTCAATAAGATAAATATATGGGCAAAATATGGAGTGTAACCTGCTATGGGGGATTGCTCAAATGATCAAATGATGGAGTGTAACCTGCTATGTTTGATTGCTCTCTAGTGACTACTATGGGGTGATTACCCATTAGGATGTATGCCAAGGCTTGCTGAAATGGCCAAGGAGCTTATCCTATAATAGGATGTTAAGTCCATTAAGTCAAAAGAAGTGTGACCTGATAGGGAAGTATGTTATAGCTTATGTAAATTATGTTTTAGCAAGTACTACCTAATAGGGGTGTGTAAGAATATATATAGACAAATACATCTGAGCATAACATAATGTGAGTGTGTGCATGTGCTAGAAGAAATAAGAGGAATAAAATGAGGAGAAAATAATTATTTTTGTGTACGCCCAACTTGTGCAAACTATCACATCCCACCCTGACCCGAACCCTTGGGCATAGCAAAAAAAAAAGAAATATGAATTAATGTAGACATAGAGAATATTTTGAAATTGTCTAAGCATTGGAAATAGTGGTAATTCATTTATTTATTTTCTATAAAAAAAATAATACAACAAAGAAAAGAAAAACATATGATATTTAAATAGAAAATGGGAGTTCTCATGTGAACTTAACTATTAGTGTGATTGCAAACTAATATGTTGATAAAATACCTTGAGAAAGGTATTTGGGGCCTAAAATTCCATTAAGGGGACATGAGAAAAAGGAATCTATACCCCAATATTCTAGGAAAAATTTAAAAATAGTATTAGTCATTCAAAGGTCCTCTAAAACACTATTGGCTACCTTTGATGTGCATCATGTCCTCCAAGATGCAAAAGAAAATACTATGCCACCAAAATACCTACATCATCATCCTCATGACCTCTCCAACAAGTCATCACCTAGGCTACCCTTCACCCTTTGGGAAGGCACCTCCTTGAATGCTATAAATAGCCACCATGGGTTAACAATTAGGGAGGATGCTGGAGAAGAAATTTGAGAATTTAGTAGAAGAGCTTTGGCTTAGGGATTATGCTCTTCACCATTTGGTGAATCAAAAACCAAATAGCCTTAAGCCTTAGAGATATTTGGTCAAAATTGGTTGATAGGTAAGCTTGGGCTTAGGGATTATGCTCTTCACCCCTTGGGTGAATCAAAAACCAAATAGCCCTAAGTTTAGAGATCTTTGGTCAAGGCATCCATAGAAGGGAAACCAAGGAAGAAGGACTGGAAAAAGATAATATTCAAGGAGCTAGAAATACCCAGGTCATATCATACCTCATAGCCATGCTACTTGTTATGAATATGCATTTGATTATTATTGAATGCACATTTGATTATTGATGTTAGTATGGTTTGTATAATTTAACTTAATGGAGATGACTAATTCTATTCTTGTTCAATTGGTTTAATATGGTCCATGAATGTATCCATTTAATTAATTAGTTTGGACCCTTTTTAATCAAATAGTTGGGTATTTCTTTAATTAATTTATTGGACCATTGTTATTAGCCATGGTCGATTGGTTTAATATGGTCTGCAACTACATTTTGAATCCATATAATTAATTAGTTTGGACCCTTGTTAATTGGATAGTTGGGAATCCTTTTAATTAATTTTTTTGGACCATTATGATTGGGATAAATGGCCATTAAGTGATTAATAAACTTTCTTATATAGTAGACCATGAACTTTAAAATGGTTTCTAAATATGATCGAAGAAACCAATCGAATAATCTAAACCTGACCATACTCCTACAAATATAAGGTTCTTTGTGTAGTTAAAACAACACCACCAATGGAACCACTGCTTGGTGGTAACCAAGCTATTATAATGTGAGCACTTTAATAGAAGAATATTACTCACACCACCTTAGGTGTGGGATATTACACCCTTTGCATTAGTTTCTTTAAAATGAAAGAGAACCCCTACCTCGATGCTAAGGATTTGGATCGACAGAGGGATTTTTGCTACCATGGAGGATTCTGACCCAAACTATTGCTACCATGGAGGATTATCTCCCAAACTATGTTCCTCCGAGTTCAAGTGATCGAAGATGCTTACACCAAGAAAAAATGGACCAAATTGATGAAATCGTAAATAATGTACCTGCCTATCAACGAATAACATCCTGCTGTGTAGTCTCCCTTTAGAATAATCTTGAGATATGGTTATGTTTCATTCAGTACATAAGACTTTGGTTGAAATCATATGTTGTATAGGGACCCATGAATTTATATCTCCTACAACACCTTATTGTGCTATACTCCTAACTAGAGCACACTGCCAGTTAATGAGCTATGATGATGATAGACCCAGTCTTGAATATCGATATGAAGTGTGTAGACCATAGGAGATGAGTTCGATTGATATAGTGTTGTAGCAATACCATGGAAGTAATATAGCAAAACATGTATGGTTGGAAAATCATATCCATATTCAAATAAGTGACTGATCCATTGAAGGATGATAGGTATCTTCGAGAAGTGGTTTCTAGCTGAATCTATGAAAATGATGAATACATCTATTCTAAGAGTTCTCATAGTTCATGACAACTAAATTCACACTAAACACACAAGAGCAGAAGACATTGCTTCTAACCTCATTCCCACCTAGTGAGTATGAAGGCCATCGGATATAGAAATGCACTATTTAGGTATCCTAAAATTAGTATGGGTACACAGGTAAAAGGGATGAACTGTATCGGACCCGATGGTGGTCAAATGATAATGTCGTGATGAAATTGGGTTGGAAAAAAATATAATTGTAGAACAAAAAAAAATTCCTTGCATTTGTAAGTATTACAAATTAACCAAAAATTGTTATCAGGTTAAATGAATCATATGTCAATAATATGCTTTATGTTGGTGTTACATCGTGTAAGGTAACTCATCAAGTGTTTGGAAATCACTTGGACAGATAGAGAATTATTGATTGGTAGAATTGGTATCCCCTCATAATAAAACTTGTCAAGAACCTTGTGTAACAAAAGAAAAACATTAAATATGTTGTTGGCTATGGAAAAAATTTTAGGATTAAAATTTGTACACCTTGAAACAAAAAAAATGTACATCTTGAAAAACATTGAGGGAGTAAATTTGTACAAATTGTGTGAATCTCATAGAAAACAAATGATATTATTATGGAAATTTTATATGAACCATGAACCCTTGTTTAAGGATTTTTGGACAAACTTTCGAAGGATTTGTAATAGTCCCATTTATGGACTATGTGACATCTTTAATATGAACTATATTTCAACCTTGATGAAAGAAGGGTTATGTAAAAACACATTGGTTAAAATGAGTACCTATAATACCTTCCCAAAAAAAATTAAGGGCCAAGTGAATAATGCTATAGTGTAATCTTGTGTGATAGATTACAAATGGAGTTGTGGATAAATTTGAGTAATCTGGATGGAAGATTGCAAGAGAGATTATAGCCAAACTCACAAAACTATAGTATGATCTTGTGATAGATCTTGAGACAACTTGATAGCCAAATTTGTGGGAGGACTATAGACTACAAGTATGAATTGTTTAATGCTATTTCTATTTGAAGAAATATGAAATACTTGTGAAAGTATGATGTGTTTTAATGTTATTTTTGTTTGAAGAAATATGAAATACTTGTGAAAATATGATGTGTTTTAATGCTATTTCGGTTTGAGAAATAGAAAATACTTGTGAAAGTAAGAATTTTTTAATGATATTTCTGTTTGAGGAAATAGGAAATACTTGTGAAAGTATGAAATATTTAAATCTATTCCTATTTGAGGAAATATGAGATACTTGTGAAAGTATGAATTGTTTAATGCTATTTTTGTTGGGGAAATAGGAAATACTTGTGAAAGTATGAATTGTTTAATGTTATTTCTATTTAAGGAAATATGAGAAACTTGTGAAAGTATGAATTGTTTGATGCTATTTCTATTTGGGGAAATAGAAAATATTTGTGATAGTATGAATGGTTTAATGATATTTATACTTGAATAAATATGATATACTTGTGAAAGTATGAATTGTTTAATGCTATTTTTGTGTTATGAAATATGAGATACTTGTGAGAGTATGATATGCTACATACATAAAAATGATCTCATTGATGAATGAATTTATAGCATTCTTCTAATAAAGAACTAGCAATAGTTGATTGTAATAATACTTGTTTCAAAGGCATATCCTTGTGGAGAAGGATATGGGATGAAAATGTGATTTTTAGTCTTAGGAAAGTATGGGATTTCCTTCCTTTGAATAATGGAATGCTTTAGACAAGTACATTGTGGAGAATGTATTGTGTTTAGTTGCATTAAATGAAAAGTTATTACATGCTATTGTTTATCTAGAATTGCATTTCATATACATGTAATGGGTTGTCCTGATCCTGAAAACACCTACTATCTAGTACCAGTGGCTCGGATGGAGTCAAGCAAGGATCAACACTAGTTGAGCTCTATTGATCATATATACATGTTGTAAAACAATACCTCTTTAATGAAGGGCCTCTATTATTGTAAAATGTATTTATTGAGATCAATTGTAATTTGAATATATCACTCCTTGAGAGGATGTATATACAATGTAACACTTGACTTCAAGTGATCATAGAAAGAATGTAGAATTACATGATGAATTAATATTACCTTATGTTAAGGATTTAATCTCTAAAAGGTGACTCAAAGATTGTATCTATTTGATATAGAGTAACCTTAAAACTAAAAGGAATATTGCTTCATGCATAACACTTAGATATTAATTGGGAAATATTTGTAAAGGGAAAACCTTGAAAGTTATCTATCTCATGGAGATTATAGTTGGTTAAAACAAGTAAGAAAAATGGTAGACATTCACAAGTCTATGTGGGTTTGTGTGATAACCCCCTTAGCTCCTATGGTTGATATAGGAAAGCTAAGCATTGCAATAGTTGTGGTTCTATCCTTAAGGAAGAACCAACAAAATCTCAAGGCATACGCCTAGTGTATGGTTGAAAGAGACCTAACATAGAAGCTAGTTTAATGTTTGATTTAAACTAGTAGGAAAAAGGTGTGTTCCTATTCAGGATAGGAGAATTCCCAAATGCAAGGTAAATAAACCTTACCTACAAGTCATTATAGGGGTTGGCCACTCCTATCCATAGAATAGACATTGACCATATCAGATTCCTATGAAGTGTAGCCTTGAACTTACTTGGATACTTATCTATAAGAGAACCACACAAAGATACTTTCAATACACTCATGAGCTAGTAATCATAATAATGACTAGATGCAAAAAAAAAATCCCTTAGGTTGTTTGGTCTTGGAATTGGGGTTATTACAGTTGGTATCAGAGCCTAGGTTGATTAGGCACAAGCTTCCATGAAAATGCTAAAAGAACTTTGAATAAATACATGTTTAGTAAGGTAAGAAAAATTTCTTGAAGGTTACCGATGAGTAAGTCATTTCTCCCAAGACCGAACCACTGGTGAATCAGCTTGGAGGAGTTAAGAGAACCCTCCATAATAGTGGGTTTTAAGTGGTGTACCTGAGACTCCTTTGAGAAATTGTACTTGGTATTCATAGTCCCAAGCTAAGCCTCTTCCTTACACAGACATTGTATTGCAAATCAACAAGAGTTATTCATAGATCCTAATAATGTGAAAATTATCTTAGGAGGATCATGGCATTAGAAAAATGTTTCTTTTAATCCAATAGATGTTGCAACATGACCTCTTGGTCAAATTTGGAAGCATTGGAAAACTTGACTAAGGTATGAAAACAAATACCCTACAAATGGTAGAAAGTTGAACCTACCATGGTTAAAACACCATTATGGGATCACCAGATGGTAATCAATTATACATAGGTGTTGCATACTATTCATACAGTAGATGCATTTTATTTTACAAGATGCATGTGGTATTTGAAATTCACATACAATAGAAATAGATGCAAAACTGACACCACTCTTAAACTCAGGGAAACATGGCACCCAAGTTGAGAAGTGGAAGATAGAGGGTTTCTCAGAAGGAGAAGCCAACCAACACTGATAGTGTTGAGGATAGACTCATAGGGGATAGCTCAAGAAATTCAAATAGAGTTGAAAACCTCACAACCGTTATGCAGATAATGCAAGGGGAAATGACTTTGTACAGAGAGCAAATGGCCCAACAAAACAACTTGTTGGAAACCATTAGGGCTAAAATATGGAAACCTGAGAGAAAGAATCCTAAGTTAGAAAACCCTACAGTGGAGCAGGTAATAGACATAGATGAAGTAGATCATGTGGCTAAATTTTGCATTAACGGAGAACTAGAGAAGGACCTGAAACATGTCAAGGTTAGAAGGTTCTTAGGAAAAGAAGGTGGATATTCAATATAATATTGGTTGAATGAGTTGGAGGTCTATTTCTCCATGAGAAAATACTCCTCAACAACTAATATAGTATGTACCATAGGAATTCTGACAAAAATAAGTCTTGAATGGTGGGAGACCTATAGTAAGGAACAAAATATCAAAGTAATTCACTTCAAGTGGGAGGACTTCGTGAAAGCCTTTAGAAAGAGGTTCCTTATGGAGCAGTTTTATATGAAGAAACTTGATGAGTTTATTCAAATCTACCAAGGGACTCAATCTGTTGAAGGATATTATAGGTAATTTTTGAAACTGCTTAAATATGCTCCATCCCTTGAGAAGGATAATAATATGAAAGTACATAAATTCCTCTCAAGATCTAGTTATCACATCAAAAATGTAGTGAGCATGCATAAACCTAGTGATTTGGAGATAGCTTACGAGTTGGATTGCCAAGAAGAATACAATTTGCACCCTAATAAGAAATTTGACAACCCCTCCAAAGGGTCAAATAAGGAACATCATCACCAGCAAAAGAGGAAGTGGGAACCTAAGCAACAATAGAAAGGAAAGGAAAATCCTAAGTTTGCAAAGAAGACCAATGGGAAACCAGGGCACTTTAAGAAGAAGTTCCAACAGAAGAACAAAAACAACAATAATGCTAAAAAACCACAACCTCTAAAACAAGTAGGACCACCTCCTACCAATGAGAAGGATAAGCCTAATCAAGGAATAAGTCAAAACCATAAAATAGGATTCTATGATTGTGGTGGTCCACATTATGCGAGGAATTGTACTCTTCATGCATAATCTAGCAAGAAGGCTAATAGAAAGGGCCACAAGATCTATGCAACCACCAAAAACCAGAACCTAGAAGGACAGGCAACTCCTTTAGTTATAAATGGTAAAATATATGGCAAAAATGTTAATATTTTGATAGATAGTGGAGCTACAGATAGTTTTATTTCTAGTAGTATAATAAGGGACATGCTAGAGAGACCTGGATATTTGGCACAAGGGTGGAAAGTGGAGTATGGGTTAGGTCAGACCTACTCTATAAATCAATGCTTCCCCATAGCTAAAATTCCCCTACCCACTAGCTCTACCATTTGGCACCTATATGTAGCACCACTACATACCTTTGACATCATCTTGGATTGGTTAAAATCTCACAAGGCTTTGATCAATTTCCAATATCGATGGATCGAGTTCACTAATGATAAGGAAGAAAGGGTAAAAATGGTTAGTGAACAAGGTTCCTTTAAACCTATGCTATTGACTGCAATGCAACTAAATAAGGCCATAAGGAAATGGGGAATGGTCTACGTGATCAAATTAAAAGAAGTTGAAAGTGTCAATGAAGAGGAAGCATTCCAGAGTTTCCCAATTCTACAAGAATATAGGGAAGTATTTACCTCAAAACTTCTTGGGATGCCTCCCAAATGAGAATTTGACTTCACCATTGATCTAGTACCAGGAGCAAAACCCATCCATAGGGCTCCTTATAGGATGAACCCTATAGATATGCAAGAATTAAAGGTGCAAATTCAAGAATTTATTGACAAAGGGTTAATCAAACCAAGTGTATCTCCATGGGGTGCATCGGTACTATTTGTGAAGAAGAAATATGGTTCACTAAGGCTTTGTATAGACTAAAAGATGTTGAACAAAGCCACCATCAAGAACAGATATCCTTTGCCAAGGATAGAAGATCTATTTGATCAATTAAAGTATGCCACCATCTTCTCCAAAATTGATCTGAAATTAGGATATCATAATTTGAGGATCCGAGATGAGGATACTCACAAAACTGCTTTTAAAACTTGGTATGGGCACTATGAGTTCACTGTCCTACCATTTGGATTGACCAATGCACCAACTGCATTCATGAATCTGATGAACAATGTGTTTAGAAATTAGTTGGACCAATTTGTGTTGGTATTTCTATATGACATTCTAATCTATTCTCATAGTAAATAAGAGCATGATAGACACTTGAGGATCATGCTAGAGCTATTGAGGAAAAATAAACTCTATGGGAACCTCTCTAAATGTGATTTTTATGTGCTGCAAGTACACTACTTGGGACATATAATCTCTGCAAGTGGGATTGCGGTAGATCCATAGAAAATTGAGGCCATTTTGAATTTACCACCTCCCACTAATGTAATAGAAGTGAGGAGTTTCATGGGTTTGGTAGGGTATTATCAAAGGTTTATGAAGGACTATTCTAAGATAGCCTCCCCAATAAAATATATTTAAAGGAAAGGAAAGGCATTCATATGGATGGATAAATATGAAGCCATATTTCAATTGCTTAAAAAAAATCTCATCTCTACCCCCATACTAAAAATCCTAGACCCCCAAGGTGAATTTTTAGTATGCACAAATACTTATTTGGAAGGATTGGGAGGAGTGTTATCCCAAGATAAAGTAGTGGTGGCATATGAATCAAGAAAGCCCAAGAAACATGAGTCTAACTATGTCATGCATGGCTTAGAGCTAGCTATAGTGGTACAAGCCTTGAAGATATGGCGACACTACCTTGTGGGTAGACCATTTGAATTGAGAACCAATCACCAGAGTTTAAAGTATATCTTTACTCAACCCTTTCTAAATGCTAGATAAAGAAGGTGGATTGAGTTCTTGGCTGAATATGATTTTGGTATAGAGTATATCAAAGGTAAAGAAAATAAGATCATTGATTCCTTGAGTAGAGGAAGGCATATTACTACACTAACTCGAAATCATATAGATCTTATGGATCAAGTAAAGCAAGTCCAATCCCAAGATCAACATTGCATTGAAATCCAATCCAAAATGGCACAAGATCCTAAGATAGCTGAGGATTATAATCTTAAGGATGGACTTTTATGTTTTAAGGATCGGGTAGTCATCCCTAAAGCTAGGAATCTAATAAGGATGATCATGAGGGAAGCTCATCAATATCCATACTCCACTCATCCAGGAGGGGCCAAGATGAGGGAAAATATGAAGAAAACCTTCTATTGGCTTGGTATGAAGAAGGATGTCATTGAGTTTGTTACCCGATGTCTGGAATGCCAAAAAGTGAAGGTATAACACAAAAACCCAATAGGAAATTTGTATCCACATGATGTACCCATGCAAAAATGGCAAGTGATATCAATGGATTTCATAGTTGGGTTACCTAAGACTAGGTACCAACATGATGTGATACTTGTTATGGTTGATAAAC
Organism: Wollemia nobilis; assembly: GCA_028583015.1. Lineage (NCBI taxonomy): Eukaryota > Viridiplantae > Streptophyta > Pinopsida > Araucariales > Araucariaceae > Wollemia > Wollemia nobilis. The sequence continues at coordinate 77,388 of JAQPPZ010004016.1, forward strand.
TAACCAAAGTGGCACACTTCATACCCAAAATCACCAAGGATGATGCGGTAGTAGTCACCAATAGATTCACCAAGGAGATATTTCATTTACATGGATTTCTTGAAGTGATAACCTCTGATCAAGATTCTAGGTTCGCCTCTTACTTCTAGCAAGTCCTCCATCATGCAATTGACACTTCTCTAAATATAAGTTTTTCCTACCATACAGAGATCGATGGATAAATTAAGAGAGTCAATCAAGTCCTAGAATACATGCTTTGTATGTACCGCATGGATTATAAGTCTCTATGGAAAGACTTCCTAATTTTAGTAGAATTTGCCTACAACAATGGATACCATGCTTCTTTAAAAATGGCTCCTTTTGGGGCTTTGTATGGCCGGAGATGCATGACATATTTGTCATGGGAAAATCTAGAATATTGGGTCCTTATTGGGCCAGATACACTCAAGGAAATGGAGGAACAAATGAGGGTAATCCGTTAAAGGCTTAAGGAAGCTTCGGATTGTCAAAAGAGTTATGCTAACTTGAAGGGGACTCCACGAGAGTTATATGTGGAAGCTAGGGTATTCTTAAGGGTAAATCCTATGAATAGTGCCATCAAGTCAATAAAATTGGATCCTAGATATGTTGGACCATTCACCATCCTAGAAAGGATCAGTCATGTTGCCTATAGACTCAACTTACCACCTAATTTGGCAAAGATCCATGATTATTTCCATGTGTCCCTTCTTAAGAAATATATTGCTGATCCTAATCATGTTTTAGATGTCTCAAAGTTGTAGATGGTGGATCCAATGTACATTAAGGTAAAACCAGTAATAATCCTCAATTTTCATTCCAAGTCCATAAGGAAGTGAAACATAGAGTAGTGCAAGGTCCAGTGGGACCTATACTTTGAAATAAATGCCACCTAGGAAAGGGTGGAGGACATGAGGAATCACTTTCCTTATTTATTTGAAAACAATGTGTAATATTGTTTCAGTTAGACTTTGTTTGATGTATAGATAGATACTTTGATAGAGGTACTTATGCATTAATGATGGTATGTATGCACTAATTTATATCATATTATCGTATGATGATATTTATGCTTTATGCTTTGATATTACCATGCAAATCAATTATTGATGAATGTTTTTCATGCAGTATATATGTTTTATTTCTTGAAGAATATGGTACTACTAATATTTTGTTGCATCATAGGTCCAGGAGCTCTTGTGGGTGGAATAAGCTAACCTTCTCATGGGAAGGAGTTGTTCAACCACCAAGAATGAGATACTAGAAAAAGAGAAATGATGATAAAGACAACCCATGGGTAACATGAATAATTACCCGCATATAGGTATACTCATGACTACACCATTGGGCAATGATGTCTGAGACTAGCCTCCTAGATATGATGGTGATAGAAAGCCTATATTAAAAAGGTCATCCATAGGATAAAAAAATGTTGTGGAATATTGAGATTGCATGACTGCCTATGATTGCAATTTGGTAAAAATCATTATGGTCATTTGCTTCCTTTACTATGTGTAGACACCAAAATCTAGCCACTTATCCTCCATCCATGATTTCCCACCACTTCCATCACAAAAACATAGCCACTTTTCCCTCATCTATGCTTTCCCACCATTTTCACCTATTATTTATATATATTTATAATATATATATTTAAATAATAATATTTTAATATTATATTTGATATATATTTAATAAATATATGTTTATATAAATAAATAAATCCTAGCCATCAGATTTCATTTAATCTCATCCGTCCATCCACATTAATCCATGCCACACCTTAAATCCATGCCACACCTTAAAATTAATATCCACCCTTGGATGTGTTTTAATCTCAACCACATGATTAGTGTTGTTGAAACCCTAGCATGCCCTAGGTTGAACTATAAGTAGGAGCCATTTTAATGGCTCAACCCCTAATTTGGCTAAGTCTTTTTCTAATTTTATGACTACCCTGAGTTCCCTATGTGCCTTAAGTATTTAACCAAGCCTTTCATGCCAAAATCCCATTTCATCCACCACATTCTGTGCCCCTCGCTCACCATCACTGCCATTGCATCCCTTGCCCTCACATAATATACTTTTGTAGAATCCTCCCTCATTTTCCAAGCACCTTTGAGCACTTTTTATCAACACCAGGTGCCCATGGGTGCCTCCCTATCAGTCCTAGGTTGCCACAGGCACCTTCCTATGAGTACAAGGTGCCCATAGGTATTTTTTGCAGTCGCCATGTGCCCATGGGTGTTTTACGTAAGCCATTATGAAAGCCTCCTATCTTCATGCAATGCTAGGGCATGCCTTCACCATCGATCTATGAAAAATCAAACCATAAAAGGACAATAAACAAGTATAAAGGTAAATCATGCATTTTGTTTCATATCTTTAGATTTGCATGTATTTTTAAATATCAATAGCTAGGGTTTTATTGATATCTGAGGGTCTCACATAGTGGAGCCCTCATGGTTACTACTAACTCTTTGATATTGTTGTTATGTGTGCAATTTTGAATATCTATTAGCATTGAGCAGCTACTTAAGCTAGAGTGGCCCAACATCGGATATCAAAAATCCCACTCAATGTTATTGAGATCAAGAATACGCTTGAAGACACCAAAACTTTTATGTTAGGGTTTCAGAGAACCCTAACCCCTATAACATTGTATCAAAAGGATTACATAATATCCTAATTGTAACAACAAAGTTTCTAAGCTCCCCCCATTAATACAATATTGATTCATTATTGTGCAATTTTGATTATTTGTGTCCATTATTTAAGCATTGTTTTGGTGTTGCATTTTTGCATTCACAAATGGCGATCATGGTGGGACCCCTTAAGGGTTTATATTTGTAATTTATCTTACTAATTTACTTGTTGTTTGATGTCCTATCTTGTAGGTTTTCAAAAGCATAGATTTCATCAATTTCTTTGGATCTAGTATTATTGAAAGTTTCCAAAAGTTGTAGAAAGAGCGTGAAACATGCAGTGGTGCCCAAGCATCATTCAAAAATTCCCAGAGACATCTATAGGATTTTAGAGGCACCCAAAAATTCCTAGGAGCATTTCAAGAAGTGTCAGTGCATTTATAGTGATTTGGAGCAAATACATAGGTTGTTTGTAACTCTGCTATCAAAATCCTAAGTCTCCATTTTACATATTTTGGGTTTTCTGCTATGTTTTTCACATTTTTGAACATAAAATAAACCATAATTAAGTAATATAGAAATAAACTCATGTTAGTTTGCATTTTTAAGGCTACTTTTTATTCACATATTCTGATTAGGGTTCCTAATTTCTTGATACAAACTACTGTATTTTGTTTGCATTTGAACTAAAAATTGCATAACATAGTGTTGCATCTTAGGGTTAGAAACATTTTATTTTATTTATTCAAGTTGTAACACCATTATATTACCAAAAGTATCCCTACCAGTCAAGTTATTCCAATTAGAGGTGTGGATGAACCCTCCGATTATTATTTAGATAGGGGGGTCTTAAGCGGTGTACTTCACGACCTTTGGAGAACTTGGCATTATTTTGTTGGATTATGATTTAGTTTTATGAAATGAATTGTTTTTAACATCGTTTGTGCACAATATAAAACATAATATTTAAAAATAATTCACACACATCATGGTTCATTCAAAATAGTAGTGGTTGGATTTCATCACCAACCATTGCTTGAGATTTTGTGACAGTGGCATTCATATGCATCCACCAATCTCTATCCTTAGTCACCATAGAATACCCCCGAGCAAACTTGTTGGATTTCATCCCCAAAAAGAATCTTGTTGCCCTACCTTAGCCATATTTTTCACCTTTATTTCATCAAAAATATTAGAAAATCAAAACACACAAAAATGACACATAAAATGAATACACACTAAAAGGAGATAATCAATGAATGAGGTAAGCCACATTTTTTGAGACTTAGCATTGATTTTTTGTTTCCTTAAGAATTCTAGTTTTTGTATTACATTTGGTATTTTAATTTGTATTTTGATTTATTTTTCTTTTGGTATTAACTACAAATCAAAAGAAAGCAATTATTCAGGATAATTTAATGAAACCTTCATCCACCTTCCTCACCACTTATATGGTAGATTCCCTGAATGTGACATAGACATATTTTTTTGTAGATCCATCACATTCCATGCCATCAATAGCCTTCCACATGAACATACCCCAAGAGGATTCAACCTCCCCTACAATTCATAACCACATCACCCATATAGACATGGCAAGAGTAGAAGCTTTCAAGAAGTCTTCTAATTACACCTTAGAGTTTATTCCCAACTCACCTAAACAGGAATCTACTTTACAACAAGAGCCTATATATTTCCAACTCCCATCCACCTTTACCTAGATGTATACTAACCCTCTTTTTTAGGCATCATTTGTAAATTCATCCTATACATCCATTCCCTAACCTTCATGTGCTCATATAACCTCATATTCCTTCACTTACACCAATCCTTTGTGAGGCACAAGTCAATGCAACCTCACAAGTTGCCACACCTAGTGTGAATTGTACCCAAGCCACATCTTCCATACCATCCACCTCCATACCCTTATCCTCTAATAGAGAGATTAGTGAAGCATGGGAGAACCTAAAAAATTTTCTTGGAAAATATAAAAAAGCTCAACAATAAGTACAAGTAAACACTAAACCCTTACATAACTCTACTCAGACTATCCTTATCAACCAGGGTCCATCATGGGCACCACAGTCTTCTATGTTTTCTATTCCTATTTCCCATCAAGCCATACCATAATCCATCCTATTTCCATTGGCCAACCTAGCCATAACACCCATCCATCAACATCATTCCATAATTCTCCATATTTTCATCAACAATCCCCCATTCATCATATTCCATCCTATTCACCTAACCATAAATACCAATATCCTCATCATTTGATTACTCCACAAATTTTATTCATTCTACCACAAGCTCATTAGGTAATTCAAGGCTTCCATATTCCTAAGGAAAACCCTAGAATTAAGGCCATGCAGAAGCAAATAGATCAATTAATGCAATTTACTCCTAGTTTTTCAAACTAGAAACCAACCTTAAACCAATTTATCAATCGACCAATTCATCCTTTGGTACCATCCTTGCCATATCTAAAAAACTTTATGGTACCTATTTTTATAAATTTAAGGGAATTGAGGATCCCAAATAATATGTGAGCACCTTTGTTCATGCATGCTTTATAATTTAAGATGATAATGCTCTCATGCTTTGAAATTTTCCTCAAACATTAGGAGGGGATGCCATAGAATGGTACAATCAATTGCCAAGCCATAGTATCTATACTTTTGAAAAATTGATTGACCAATTATTTGACCGCTTCATTCAAAATGTTAAAAAGAAGATTTCATTGTTAGTTGTCTATGCTTTAAGGCAAAAATATGATGAATCTATCTATGATTTTGGTAACCATTGGAGGGTCATCATCACCAAATTTCCATTCATCCTACCAATGGATGAGCTAATTAAGATTTTCACCAAGAGTTGTTTGAAACCTATCTCTTGGATGCTCCAACTACGGACTTATCAATCATTTGAAGGAGCTTTATCTTAGGCTAGTCTCATTGAGGATATCAAAATCCAAAAAGACATTATTAAGCCCAAGAAGAAAGAATGGCAAAACCAAGGCCAATACAAAAGTAATTATTTAAGCCAACAAAAATCAACAGAGGCTACCCCAACCACCCAATCCAATCAAGTCAACAACTTTGTCATGAGCCAGCAAATAATGGCTCAACAACAACAACCAATGCAACAAGTACCACAATAAATTTCCTATCATGCAGTCCCCTCAACAACACAAGCTCCAACAGTTCAAAACATAGTTCCAACTGTGGAAAACTATCCTTGGTGATAGTCTATCTAACAAAATAACCAATATACCCCACTAGATGAGTCATATGCCTCTCTATTTAGAAGGTTGTATGAGACAAATAAACTTGCTTTACCCAAAATTATACCGGATGATCCTACTAAACATGGTAAAAATGACTGAGAATACTTATTTTGCCATTATCATAGGCAAAATGGATATGATATCAACAATTGTCATGTATTTAAAAACATAGTCCAAGAACTTATTGACTTGGAGGTGATCAAATTTGGTAATCCCCTCACTCAACAAAACCAAAACATTGGTATATTTTAGACACCACTTCCTCATCATGAGGAGGTACAACCAAATGTAGAGGGATCTAACACTAAAACTCTCCCTATCCAACTTAATCATATTAAAAAATACAAAGGGCTTTTAGGTGCCATTCATGTGGTAACTAGAGGTCAATGGAATAACCAAAAAGGGTAACGATCTCAAGCAAGTATCTCACAACCTTCTACATTGCCACCTATCCAAGTTTCCCCTAATCCTTCATCACCCATTCATAGTACTAGTTAATTGAATTCACTGAATCCACCCATAAATCATTTGCCTTGACCTGTCATCTCTTTGAGTAGCCACCTAACCAAAAGCTTGAAAATAGCTCTAGAAAAATTTTCAATATACGAGCTAATACAACAATCTCCTCCACATCGGGAGGCATTAATGGATATCTTAAAATCCATCGAATTGCAATCGCAAGATCCTAATGCCTTCAACAACTTTTTGGGGAGCATCCAAACATGCATGGAGCCTTCCATCATATTTTATGACTTTGATATTAAGCCAATCTCATCAGAATCAGTAGATCCTCCATTACATATCATGGCTCTCACTAACAAAAACCCTTTTAAAAGAGTGCTAATTGACACCAATTCCTCTATTAACATCATCACCACATCCACTCTTCATCATTTAAACCTCCCTCCATCTCATGTTCGTAAGTCATCCTTCACCCTCAAAGCATTCAAGGATGCTTTGTGTTCCATAGTTGACATTGTTGTTTTACCCATCGAAGTAGGGGTTAAAATATTTTATACAATGTTCCACATCTTGGAAGGATCCATGGCATACAATGTACTCCTTGGAAGACCTTGGATGAGGGAAATAAGATATATCCCCTTGATACTACATCAATGCTTGAAATATGTTCATGAGAGATAGGTATATTGCATACCAATAGACATCGAGTCATTTAAGTATTGTAATTTTATCTCAAATCCTTATGAGTCCATGCTCCATTCCACTCATCTTTTTATTTCACCATCATACAATCCATCCATCACTCCATCAATCTCTTCATCAAAGGATCCAATTCTTGAATATCTCCCTATCACCAACCCTCCTCAAATTTCTATAACCTCATAATCATCATCATTTAATACATGCACATGTGGTCATCATTAGTCCACATCATCAACATCACTACCATCCACATCATCATCATCCACTCAAAAATATTTCCAATCTAATCTGTCACCTTCACCTAATGTTTCATAGGTTGAATTAATGGATTGTAAGATACCACCATCACCTGATCCATCACCTAACCATAATCCTTCCATGTCATCCCAAGTTGAGGTCCATCTCACTAATCTTGGTATTGATGAATACATGGTCCAAGACATCACCATCACACCCCTCACCATCCCTAGTGCTAAGGATTTTGGTCACCCATGTGACCCACCTTTAGAAATAGGAGTATTTTATAACATGGGTTCAGATCCAAATAACATAAATTTTGTATATGGGGTAATGAAATATTCATCAAATTCATCTCCCATAAAGTAACCCAAAGAACCACAACTTGCCAATATTTCATACATGACGAGATTCCCATCTTGATATTTCCACATTGTCAATTGGCAAGGCCATGGCCTAGGATTACATGAACAGAAAGTGCATCAACCTATTGATATTCCATATCAAGAGGTGCATGTTCATTCAATTCTAGGTTACCACCCACTTCCCAAAACTTCTTCTTTTGAACAATATTTCCAAAGGCTTAATATAAATTCAGGAGAAAACACCCTTCATCCTAATAATTTTGATGAAGAAATCTATGAAGTATTCGAGCTTATGTCGATAATTTCAAATGAATATGAAGAAGAATCAAAGTCCATAATTACCTATTCTAAACAAGATGAGTTTTATCTCAACTTGTTTCCCATCCATGAGCCCATATTTCGCTTGTTTCTTCCACAAGAGTGATCCACCCATACCAGTGAACCACCGCATCCACTCCATTAAGCTATTCCATAAGCCAACTTGTAACATATATACATAAAACAAAAATAGTGGTTCTCAAAAACCAAAAAAAAAAATCAATAAAAAAACAAAAAAACATGTTTTATTTCTTTGCATTACATATGTAAATACATCATTTAATAAAATGTGTTTTGTGTTGCTTACTGTTGTTCAAGTCAACGAAGCCCATAACACTAATTCCTAGGCTCCATCCATTCCATCCAATATTGTCCACCTTGCCCATAATTTAACATGAATCTTGTTGATTTATTCACCCCACTCCATAATTCATACAATCCGACTAAGCCAATTCCAATTGACATAAACCTTATTGATATGGATTGTATTTTCTAACCTCCAACCTTTGATGAATTCATATTAACCAAGGAATTGTTAAGGGCTTCTACCAACTACATTCCTCCCTCCCCTCCACCTTCACCTTCGAATCTTGAGGTTTTCCAAGCAGCTATAGATGAGGATAAGCCAAAAGAGTTTGATAACATCTTAGATGATATTCATTTGATCCCTACACCCCATCAACTTGAGGAATGTTCCCACATGTCCGTTGAAGATACCATTGATGTCGACCTTAGTTCTAACAAAGACAATCCTCAAATTGTCAATCTTGGAAAATATTTATCACCCGATAAACAAGAGCAATTAATTTATGTTATCAAGAGGAAAAATGACATATTTTCATGGTCCTACAAGGATATGATAGGTCCAAAACCTAGTTTGGTTTTCCAAAATCTCACCTTACAGCCATATGCTGAGCTTATTAAACAAACAATTAGGAGAATGCATCCTACTGTGGCTATCATGGTAAAAATAGAGATTCAAAAACTTTTAGACATGAACTTCATAGTTCATATCAATTATCCTAAATGTCTCTTAATGTTCTTCCCTACTCTGAGAATAGATCAATATATCATCCAAAAATATTAGCACAAATTGATCTAACTGTTTCCAAAAAATATTGTTCATCAAGTTCATGAAAGCAGCAGGAGCATTTGTGAAATTGAAAGGCAACACTGTGAACTCGTAGTGTCCATAATAGGTTCTAAAAGCAGTATTGAAAGTATCCTTCTCCTTGATTCTCAATTGATAGTATCATGACCTAAGGTTGATCTTTGAAAATATGGTTTCTACTCTCAGTTAATAAAAGAGATCATCAATCCTTGGTAAGGAATACTTATTTTTCATAGTCATTTTGTTGAGCATACGATAGTCAATACATAATCTCAAGGATCCATCCTTATTCTTAACAAATAAAATTGGTGCACCCCATGGTGATACACTAGGTTTGATGTGCCTCTTCTCTAGTAGATCCTGTAGTTGGGTTTTAATCTTTTGTAATTCAATGGAAGTCATGCGATAGGGTGTTCTAGCTATAGGTGTTGCCCTGGTACTAACTCAATAGAAAAATTAAATTACCTTTTTGATGTAATTACAGGAAGGTCTTCAAGGAAAATATCTCTAAACTCATTCAAAATTGAATATTGTTGGAATAGAGTAGATCTAGACTCAGTTTTTTCTTTATTGTTCATTTTGACAAGATAAAGCCTACAACCCTTTCTTAAGGCCCTTTTAGATTTCATTGAAAACAATAAGTGAGGTTATAGGGTCACTCAACTGCAATGGAATTGGATTTATTGATTGGAATCATTTGTGAATTCAATCCATCTCTCCTCAAATTTTAGTAAGGCTTTGTGATATTTTAGCCAATCTATACCTAGGATGATATCAAAAGCATGTAAAGGTGCTATGTATTGGTGCCAATTTATTTTTCCTTGGGGTATATCTATCTGGAAGTTAAATAGACATTGGTTAACCATATAGGTTTATCTTGAACCATATTCAACTCGCCACCCATTTGCCATAATCCTAGGTCTTATCAGTATGCCCCTCAAAATGCTAGAGGATATGAAAGTATCAGTCATTCCACTATATATTAAAATACAAACATCTCCCTCACCTATTTTTTATTTCAATAGAAATGGGTTGGCTTGACCTAAGAGGTTAGGGTTACCTGTGGTAGCATAAATCCTATGAGGAGCTTCATTAGCTAGTTTTCTTTTATTTGCTCTTTCTGGGCATTGATTTTCATAATGTTCCTTAGCTCCATAGACATAGCATACATTTGGGTCCTTTCTTCCATCTATCACCATATTTATTCTAGTTAGAAATATTCTTTCCTTTTTCTTGTGTTGTAGTTCTATGTGTAGCTTTTTTTGGAAAGTTTCTCCTATCTTGTTTCCCTTTGTTACTATGATATTTCTCTCTATTTCTATTGTCCTCATAAATTAGTCACCTTCCTTGTATTTCTTGTATTGGTTCTTTCCTTTTTATGGTTTCAGGTTTCTCCTTTTCCTAGTTTAATATTTTTTGAACCTTTGATAATAAGCCTTCTTATTTTTCTAACTTAAATCTTCATATCATGTGGAATCAAAAGCTTTTATCAAATTTTTAGGCTTGAACCGTCCAAAACAAGATCTAATTTTGGAATACAAATCTAGCACAAATTTGTGAGCTTTAAAATCCTCATGCTTGCTATATCCAGATGCATAATTCAATAGATGGATAAATATCTGATACCACTCTATCACTAATATATTTTCTTGATGAATATTGGTGAATTCAGCATATTCCTCAATATAAAACTAAGGGTTAAGGAATCTATATATGAATTCCTTCTCAAACACATCCCACCAAGTATCTACGACCTCCTTTTGACTAGTTTTCTTATATGTGGTCCACCAATATCTGGAAAGACCTATTAAATGTGCTACAACCCATGTAATTTTAGATTCAACACACAGGAGTTGAATGGAAAAGTACCCCTCATCCTAACTTAACCAATTTTCATCTACTTCACCATCACCCTTCTCATCAAATTTGAAGATATCTATTTTTTTCTTATGAATCTCAACACCAAATTTTCTTCTTGAAGATCCTTTAGGAAATTCACTCTATATTCTTTCCAACTCCTTAATTTTAGTCAAATTTTCAATTAACTTATACTATTGGGTAATAATTTCTTGTTGCTGATTTAGTTGAACTCTCTATTTCTCCATATGCTCATTCATCTGAGCTCTCTAAATTTCCATTTTCTCTTTCTATTGATTCAATTGTTCTTACATCCGTTGAATCATTTTGGCCATATTATCATCATTTTATGTAGCCCTTCCTTCTGCAAGTTCTTTCTATTTTCTCAAAATATAACAAGGTGTTTAAGCTATTTGTACACAATCTAACTCTCTAACGAGTCATATTAGTCCCTTTATTGGAACTCCTACAAGCCCCTCTTGCAAAGTAGTATTTGTCCTCTTGGAGGTCCCCCACCATTTACACCTAGTGACAAGAGAGCTATGCCAATTCAATATATCTTACATTTATAAACTAGGGTTTTCACAACCTAGAATCTGATACCAACTATAACAACCTAGGACTAACTCTCCTAATTGTCAAAAAATCAAATTCAAAAAATTGATTAAAGTTACAATTGATAGATACACACTTAACTTTGTAATAGTACATAGGCATAAGTTTCCACACTCTTGAGATATTTGACTACTGCAGATGGAATCACGAGTGCTCAAGATTGGCCAAATCCTATAATATATTGCCATTTATGAGACCCACCTTCTCCTACTCAAAATCTAGGTTCTCGATAAGGGGTTATCCTTCCAGGGCCCATAACACGAGGAAGGGTGGATGCATAGTTTCCATGACTCATAGCATGGATAACATTGGTCTCACTGATATTTACATTGTTCTAGTTATATTTTTGCTTCAAGCCCATGCTACAATTAGTGTTATTATGCCTAGTGCTTGATAGCAGTTCATAAATCTATGGATGTTATTAGGGCCCTGCCACTACTCTAGCTTTGGGTCTAGATTCCTTAATTCACACTACAGTTGATGATATGAT